>BPLR01010444.1:0-89087 GCA_021605095.1 Caerostris extrusa | reverse complement strand
TATCATTGCCGATGACTTTTTAGCATGCATGGAGTATTGTAAAAAGTTGACACAGGTGCACTGTGTTCCGGACATGATTATTTTGAAAGCGATGAAATAAATTTGAAAGAATAAATAAAATGTTTTTGGAAAAAAATAATTGGCGTTACTTTTTGGGCACAGTGGTATATCATTTAATTATCAACTACAAACTAACGAACACTTAAGCTCGTGACTACTTATCCTGATAGTAAAATTAAAAGCGTGTTTTTAACACGCTGAAAAAGATTCATATTAAGATTTAAAAATAATATTCCGTTGTATTGGAATACTTGAAAGCGATAACTTTTAAACAAATGTCTAATGAATACTTTTTTCTTGACTTATTTAACTAAATTAACAAATCATTTATCCCGTTGCAATATAATATTTGATTTTTTACACAATCCTATAACATCAGACATCAACAGTACTACCACAATCAACTTAATATACACTGGTGTCCAAAAGTTAAGCATAAATCGTAAAATGCGAAAAATATGGAGTAAATATTCGTAAAATTATTCAAAATTTCAAACAGAAGAAAAAAATTAGACTGAATATTATAACTTTTAAGATATGATAGAACACGCAGATATGTATATACACATATACAATTATTCTGATGGAACTCATGTATATATGCGTAGATAATTATTCTGATGGAACTCATGTATATATACGTAGATAATTATTCTGATGGAACATATACATATGTATACACACATAGACAATTATTCGGATGAAACACATGTGTATATATGCATAGACAGTTTTTCTGATGGAACACACACATATATATATATATGTATATATACATAGACAATTATTCTGATGGAACACATGTATATATACATAGACAATTAGTCTGATGGAACACATATATATATGTTTATATAAATAGACAATTATTCTGATGGAACATATATGCATATGTATATATACATAGACAATTAGTCTGATAGAACTCATATATATATGTATATATACATAGATAATTATTCTGATGGAACATATACATATGTATATACACAAAGACAATTTTCTGATGAAACACATGTGTATATATGCATAGACAGTTTTCTGATGGAACACACACACATACATATATATATATATACGTACTTCTGTTTTGTATTCGATAGATCTATTAATATTTACTTAAAATATCTAAATACTAATGTGAAAATACTAATATTTACTTAAAGTACCCAAATACTTATTTTTTTGTATGCCATAGTGGCACGTTAATTCTACAATCTGGATTTTCTTTGTATTTGCTACAACCGCCAAGATGCCACTTTTCATTATAAATTGTAGTAGCTAAATACTGCCACTAGAGCTGAGTTGCTTCTTTATAGTTTGGGAATGATGTGGGTGAGAAGAGGTCTGATTGGGCTCTGTGACGCTCTACGGTCATATGAGACCGGGAACTACGGCTTAATGTGGATTCCGAACCACTACAAACATCCATGGCATTACCGGAATTCGAACCCGAAACCTGTGGTATCGAGTGCCAGAGAGTTAGCCACTCGGTCCCAGTGGCTAAATACAGATATCAAAATCTAGAACGAAACTTATGGATGCTGAGTGGATCGTTTCTGTCTTGCTGTTAACTCTTTATGAAAATAAAGATGACGTGATAATTAAACAGAAACAATGCATAGCTTTTTGATACATCATTAATACGTAATACGAAATCATTTTTCGATGGGCTTATGTCGCTAATTATAATACTAAAATTTTGGAAGCTCAACAAAATATAGACAAATAATGTCAACTGGTTCATGAGAAACGCTGATATTCAAATATCTTCTCACTGCTACCTCTCAAAAATTACTGGAAAAAACTTTCAGAAATATTCTTCAATAATATTGACAACCATTAACATCTGCCCATTCAAGAGATCGAACAATATGGACCACATTCTAATTTTAAAAGACCTAGGAATATTCTGCTCTAACCTACCTAAATTCAATTTTGAATTTTTGGGACTTTTTAATTCTCACGATTTTCGTTAACCTCTGGGTATTGGCACTGTTTTCATTCTTTCATGGGTACTTACGTATTAACGCTACCTTGGCTACAGATTTGACGGTTTTTTAAGTGTCGCCAATCTAACAGCTGCAGATTTGGGAGTTTTAAGTGGCGCCAATCTAACAGCTACAGATTTGCTGATTTTTGACGCCATTTTTTAGTGCTACGAAAATGCCTGTCGGCCTGCTTTCCACTGAAATCTGTTTGTCTACTTTGTGTTTAAATAAAGTGTTTTGAATTTTGAAAACGTTTTGATTTTAAATGAAGTATTTTATATATTTTATTATTTGGAACAAAATTTTTAGGTGTAGATTGGCGCCACTTAAAAACCGCCAAATCTGTAGCTGCGGTTGGCGTTCAAAAGATAACTGCGTGCGCGTGCGAACAACAAGATTGATCTTTATTGGCGCAACTGTAGCCAAGGTAGCGTTAATACGTAAGTACCCCTTTATGTTTGTCACCACCGCAGAGGAGGCCCCTGACGCGACCAGTGTGCTCCAATAATCTTCAGCATCAACGTCATCAGAAGGAATCCTATAGATGTTGTATGGAATAGTTTCTATCTTGCTGTTAACTCTTTATGAAAATAAGGATGGTTTGATAATTAAACAGGGACAATGTGTAGCATTTTTAATACGACTCGAAATAATTTTTCAGAATTACACAGTACTTAGTTTAAATATCATCCGGAGAAAGATGCAATCACCACAAAAAGATGCAATTTATTTTTGTAGTGGGCTATTTAGAGACACTAATCCAGGTTTTAAAATTCACTTTTAACTGTTTTTCAATTCCTTCTATTAGCTCACACTCCTCCCTATATATATAAATCAGTTCATTGCATATCAGTTCAAATTTTCAATCGCTTATAAAATACTTTTTATTCATCCACTTGACTTCAAATGCATTTTTTTGAACTTGTAGTGGATGGCACTTGATGTTAATACGGCTTTTTCAAATATTAATTCCTTAATTAGATTTAACTAATTAATTTTAGTTTTTTTTAGATTTAAGTTGCTTGTATCTAATAATAGAAGGTGCCAGATAAACTTAAAAAAAATGAATGAAAATTATTTATAATGGACTTTCTGCAATAGAGTGGAAAAAAAGTAGGAATTGACTTAAAATTTTTTTTTTTTATATTCACTTTAGACCGTAGGACCCCGTCTTATTAGTCCAAGTGTACAAAAATGATCATAGCGAGGCAAATCTCAGTTTCTATAGTACCCAGTGTCAGGATGCCAAATTTCAGTGAGTGTTGATCAAAATTCGATCCTCAACGTGGTGTGCATTTTAGTCACTAATCTAGTATCGATTTAAATTGTTTGTTAAGTAAGATATTTTCCAATAATATATGTAAATTATAGTCAGTTTTTACAGATAGTCCTCCAGTAAAGTATCTTTATATTGGTAAAAATCCTTGCAAACTATTACATTTTGTGGTTTCTCTTTTGAAAGGTTGTCAAGTGCATCTGCATCATTTTTAAACAACAATAGTCCTAGTGTGCAAAAAATGACCATAGGGTGGTCAACCACACTTGCTATAGTGCCCATTATTAGAGTACCTAAATTTTGTAAATCTTGATAAAAAATTAATCCTGCACGTGGCATGCGTTGTAGTCACTAATTTAGCATCGATGCTAACTATTTGATAAGTAAGATATTTCAATGATATACAGTGAATCACAAAATTGAGTATGCACCTCTAAAACTTTTAGACTTCTACCAATTACAAATTAAATATTGATTTAAATAGATAAATTTTTTTTATCCCTAGATACTTTAACCTCTGCTTTACCATCCTATAATAACACAATTCTATAGTTAACTTATTTATTACGAAAAAGTTAAGCGATTCGAAGAAAAGATAGAAAACCATGCCACAAAATTGAGTATACACTTCTTATATTTGTAAATTATGCCACCGCTTTTTTAGTTTCAAATTTTCTTTAAAGAGTCTCAGGAGTAGCTGCTACTTATAACACGTGCTATTGCCCTTCAACGCTTTTAAATAGCATTTTTTCTCATTAAAAATCGTAAAATGAGCTCTCGTAGAGAAACTACTGAATCTGAGCGTTTATTGGTTGTAAAATGGTCGAAAGAGAGCAAATCTCTTCGAGAAAAGGCTTCGTTGATTGGTGTAACTCATGATTGTGTCCAAAAAATACTACAGAAGTATAAAAAAAACTGGATCGGTGGCCAATATTCCTGGAAGAGGACGTAAAGAAATACTGAGTACGACAGCGAAGAGGAAGATCATTCATTCAGTAAAGAAAGATCCGAGGGTGAGTGCCTCTAAACTAGCTTTATCCTTGTCCTGTACAATCGGGAAAAGATCTCAGTTGGAACAATTCGACGTACCCTTCACCAATATGGGTTCATGGCCATATACCAATACGAAAGCCACTCATCAAGTATGTGAATAGACAAAAGAGAGTGATTGTCGCTAGAGAACATCGTTTAAAGCCTATTTCTTTCTGGAACACTGTAATATTTTCTGATGAAAGTAAATTTAATCTTTACGGTAGCGATGGACGATTTAAAATATGGAGAGAAGCTAGGAAAGCACTGGCACCTAAAAACACCATTAAGACAGTAAAGTTCGGAGGTGGATCTGTTCTCGTTTGGGGTTGTATGTCGGCTGGAGGAGTTGGAGAGCTTGCTTTTATTGATGGTATTATGGACAAACATGTATATTTGGGGATTTTAAATGATAACTTGAAAAAAAGTGCCAGTAAGTTGGGGCTTGGGTCAAGCTTCATATTCCAGCAGGACAACGACTCCAAGCATACAGCAAAGATTGTGCAGTTATACTTGCTGTACCATTGCAAGAAGCAATTACACACTCCAGCCCAGTCTCCAGACCTAAACGTCATCGAAAATTTGTGGTCGCAATTAGAGAAAAAGCTGTACATGAGCACGAAATCACAAGCAAGGAAATTCTCAAGAAGGTTCTGAGAGAAGAATGGGCTAATATTTCTGTTGAAACCACTAAAACACTAGTAGAATCTATGTCCAGAAGATTACAAGCTGTAATTCAAACAAAAGATTATGCAACAAAATAATAATTTGTATGTTAAAAGGAAATTAATAAAGGTGTATACTTATTTTTGTGGTATTGTTTTTCCTCTCGTCTCAGACATTTTATTTTTTTTCGAAAAAAATAAATAAACGTAACAATTTTATAAGTATAGTACGGTAAAGCATAGACTAAAGTATATGTAAAAAATTCAATCATCTTAAAGCAATATTTAATTTGTAATTGCAAAAGTCTCTAAGATTCTAAGGTGTATACTCAATTTCGTGGCCCACTGTACGTTCTATAAAAACTCTTCCAGTAAAGTATCATTAAAGCATTGATTATTATAACTAATAATAATTAATAAAGTATCTTTTATATCATATATATTGGTAACAAGTGGGCTGAAAAGTTCTTAACACATAAATGGCGCTACTAGTATTAGATCCATATAATTTTTAGTTAGCCCTAACCTTCAAAAGACATGTGTATAAATTTGGCAGCTGTTGTACTGTTCATATGTGAGTTACAGCATTTTTAGTGAATCAACTTTTGTTAGTTTGAAATAATGGATAAAAGGAATTCCGTGCGTTAATAAAGCATTGCTTTTTGGCAAAAAAAAAAATACTATTGAAGCCAAGGCTTGGCTTGATAAACATTATTCGGTCATCGAAGGCGAAATGAGCACCGAGGACGATGCACGCAGTGGACGCCCCAAAGAGGCTGTTACCGACGAAATCAAAAAAGTCCCCAAAATAATTTCTGATAACCGTAAAGTGGCGTTGATTGAGATAGCTGAGACCCTAAAGATATCAAAGGAACGTGTTGGACATATCGTGAATGAATATTTGGATATGCGAAAGCTCTGTTCAAAGTGGGTGCCGAACTTGACTAGTGTTGCTCACAATCGACCCAAAACAACAACGAATTGATGATTCTAAGCAGTGTTTGGAGCTGTTCAATCGTATTAAACCCGAATTTTTCGTCGATATGTGACAATGGATGAAACATGGCTCCATCCTTTCACGCCGGAGTCCAATCGACAGTCAGCCGAGTGGACTGCACGTGATGAACACTAAAAATGCTATAACTCGCATACTAATAGTGCAACAGCTGTCAAATTTATACACGTGTCTTTTGAAGGTGAGGTCTAATTAAAATTGATATGGATTTAATACTAGTAGCGCTAGTAGCTGTTAATAATTAAAATATCTTTATATTGACTTGTAAACTATAATATTTTGCGGTTTCTCTTTAGTGAAGTTGTCAAGCATATTTGTATAGTTTTTAAGCAAGATGCTAAAATAAACAAATGTAACTCAAAAGGACAATTAATTAGAATTTAAGGGAAACATTTCGGTATTTAAACAAATGTTTTACCATTTAATTAACAGAAAACAATGAATTCAAATCCAGTTTTGAGGTATAAATAAATATTTGTATCAATTCAAATTATGTAACAAAGTATGTGCTGATTAATATGCCTTTCCTTAGAATAAATTATACACTTCTTACACCACTCAATGATGAATCCATGTAATTTTAATTCAGATTAGTTTCAGGATGAGTAAATCACTAATGTTTCCCAGCTTTAATTATGCAACAGTCTCGCCAACTAATTAAACAATCCTTAAATCATCTAATTATTTATCCTCTAATATGAATTGCAAAGAATATCACCCACGCAAAAATGTCTATAATTTAGTCTTGCATATTTAATAAAACCATCATCATAATTCATCATGGAAATTATCTTTGATATAATGTTTCAGAATACATCAATGTCTTGTTTTTAAATTAATCTGCATGAGTGTTGTATGTATGTAGATTGTCTTAAATAATTGTTATCTCACTATTATTGAATCTTCGTTTAACTAGAATACTATGTATAAAAACTTAGATGTTAACCAATTACATTTAACCTTGGCTTAGACCTTAAGTTCAGCCATGGCTTTTGTTAACCATGGCTTAGATCACCAATTAATTTCCTCATATTTTAATTTGAGGAAATTAATTTCTATGGTAAAATTTTAGATGTCAGACATTTCTATTTCAATAGTTCACCATCATCATCATCTGCGCAACAGCTTCATGATGGGCTAATATCGTCTACCTCATGACAGGTTTCGAGACTGGAAATGTTTCCTTTTTTACGGGCTAGCGTCGTTAGCCCTACTCCCTTACAGTTATAGTAGACCAGTATTTATTATTTAAAGTGGATTTCAAACCACTACCAGCACCCACGGCATCACCGGGACTCGAATCAAAATCTGTCGCGTCCAGCGCCAGAGAGCTAGCCACTCGACCATCAGGCCCATCATTACAATTGCTGGGAACTTTAAAATTTAAAAAATAACTGCATGTAATTAATATTATATTGGCAGATGCAACATTATGGCATCATGTGAATAAATATAAATCTTTGCATGTGAATAAATATAGGTAATTCCAGATTTACAATTACTTGCAGATAAAATTATTGCAAATTTGAAATCATTTGCAGTTAAAATTGCAAATTTGCAATTATTTGTGGATAAAATTGCAGATTTGCATGTGAATAATTATAAATCTAATAATATACATTCAGGCTCATAATATATAGAGAGATGCATGTATAATAATATGTAGACAATAATATTATACGGGCTAATAACATATAGACATATGCGAGATCATGAATCATGTGAATAAATATAGATAATTCCAGATTTACAATTATTTGCAGATAACATTGCAAATTTGCGATTATATTTGTATATAAATTTGCAGATTTGCAATTATTTTCAAATAAAATTGCTGATTTACAATTATTTGCGGGTAAAATTGCAGATTTGCATGTGAATAAATATAAATCTTTGCATGTGAATAAATATGGGTATTAACAGATTTTCAATTACTTCCAGATAAATTTGCAAATTTGTAATTATTTAATAAATAAAATGCAAAATTGCTTTTGAATAAATACAAATCTAATAATATACAGGCAAATGATATCAGATATATAGATACAAGATAATGATATCATATAGACAGATACAAGATGATGATATCATATAGACAGATACAAGATGATGATATCATGTGAATAAATATAAATAATTCAAGATTTACAGTTAGTTGTAGATTTGCAATTATTTGCCGATAAAATTACAGCTTTGGAATCATTTACAAATAAAATTGTAAATTTGTGTTGCAGATTGCAGATTTGTGTGTAATCAAATATAAATCATAAATACAAAATGCTTGTCTCACTCACTGTCCCTGGGTAACGTGAAGTAGTTAAATGGATAGTTAACAAAATCTCTATCCCCTCTGAAATAGCAATCACACAATCAAAACTAGGACCCTCGAATGACCAATAGGACAATGTGTTTGGGGCATCGGCATCTGGATTAGCTGATAGGAAATTTCTAGGTTTATTGTCCCACAACATCCAAATGCGGTAACATCTCATAGTCACTCCTCGAAAGCATTAATCTAACTATTATCTTTTCATTATCCTAGAAGTTAAGTTTACTTATTTTATTTTTCAATTCCTTCTATTAGCTCACACTATCCCTATATATATCCTGTTCAAGTTTGCAATCGCTCATAAAATACTTTTTATTCATCCACTCAAGGTCAGATACATTTATTTGAACTTGTGGTGAATGACATTTGATGATAATACGGTTTTTTCAAATATTAATTCAGTTATTCAATTTAATTAATTAATTTTAGTTTTTTTTATTTAAATTGCATGTATCTACCAATAGATGGCGCCAGATAAACTTAAAAAATGAATGAAAATTATTTATAAAAGACTTTCTGCAAAAAAATTGAAAAAAAAAAAGTAGGAATTTTTATTACGTTAAGAAATCGGCATCACACCAGTGTCACTGTTTAAAAATCAAATTCAGTAAGAAACCTTCTTTCTCTGAGTTCGAAATCCTTGTTTCTGACGCTCTCTTGCGAATAAATAAACGAAACTCAATCTGTTGAAATTTGTTGAGGAAGTTTCCCTCCCGAGAGTAGACTGTGAGGCGCTGTTCGAAGTGATGAGGAATATTCTCGAGAGGAGTTCCGCTTCGACTGTGTGGCAACAGGGAACGCCCTATTGACACATTCCTCGTCAGGCAATTTTGAAAGGGAATTCCCGAAATTGAATTGGAAACCTGGATTACAGAACTGTGAACACTGCATCTGCCTTTTCAAAACTTTATTTTGTATCTAGTAGTAAAAACAGTAAGTTATTTTACAATTTAAATGCTTAATATCCAACTTAAGTTGATTGAAATAATTTCAATTTACTTTCATGATATAATTTTTATTTTAATTCAAAATTGAATATTTCCAACAAATTGTACTGATATAAAATTTTGGGGTTTCTTGTATTGCTAAGCAAAAATAAATTTAATTGAAACCTATATCATAACTTCAAAACAAACTCTCGATACATTTTTTACAGATTTAATAAGATGTCAAACACATATATTTAAATATGCATTAATAAATATCGGAGCTGATGGCCTAGTGATTTGCGCTCTGTGCCACAGGTTTCAAGTTCGAAGTCCCGGCGGTTTCCCTATATGTATCCTGTTCAAATTTTTAATCGCTCATAAAATACTTTCTATTCATCCACTCAAGCTCAAACACATTTTTGAACACGCGGTGGATGACACTTGATGTTAATGCAGTTTTTTCAAATATTAATTCAGTAATTAAATTTAATTCATTAATTTTAGTTTTTTTTTAGATTTAAATTGCATGTATCTACCAATAGATGGCGCCAGATAAACTTAAAAAAAATCAATGAAAATTATTTATAAAAAGACTTTCTGCAATAGAGTGAAAAAAAAAGTTAGGAATTTTTATATTACTTGTTATCTGTAAGATTAATAGATCCATGATTCCATAGCAAACAGTACAATTTTTCACAATGGAAAAACTTTTATTACTGTAATAAAGAATGTGATGTAGAATTAAATTTTTTATATCAAAATACTAACGATTTGCAATTATCATATTTATCAACCATTAATTTCAGTAAATCATTCATCACTCTTATTTCAGAAATAAACAAAAATTTTAGAATTTTTAATAAATTTAGAAATTTTTTTTTTTCTGTATAAATTGAAGCCATGGATAAACTTAGTTTATATGTAACATCCACGACTTAAGTTTATGTGTTCTTTCTTACAGTATTTGATTCAGGCATTACTGTTGGTGCGAACATGATTTTTAAATCCATATTTCAAAATATAAGTGGGAAAACCTGAACCCATTGAAACGAATATTTATGACTGCTTATTACATATGATTTCAAGTAATACATTTAAACTAATCTATGTTGATTCTTTTTCACTTATTGAATTTCATGTCGTAATGGATTTTAACTGTCCTTATTTGTCATTTCCTAACTTTTTTTTTTTGTTCTAATGCAGCTGGTAAACACTTAAACAGCTTGGTCTTGGATGCCTTAAGGCAAGCTCTGCACAGATGTTACTCGCTTTGCATTACCCAGGGGCTCGTGTAGCTTGAAGAAAAGCCACGGACGCGGAGTAACAATGCCCCCGCAACGCTCTACGATTCTATTAGGACCGGGAACTACGGTTTAAAGTGGATTCCGAACTACTACAAACATCCATGGCAACGCCGGGACTCGAACCCGAAACCTGTGGTACCGAGCACCAGAGCGCTAGCCACTCGGCCATTCAGGCCCATGTGAATAAATATAAATCTTAAATAAAAATGCTTGTCTCGATCACAGTCCCTGGGTAGCATGAAATAGTTAAACGGATAGTTAGCAAAATCTCTATTCCGTCTGAAATAGCATTCAAAACTAGGACACTCGAATGACCAATAGTCGCGTTTGGGTAACTGGCATCGGCATCTGGATTGGCCGATTGGAAATTTCTAGGTTTATTGTCCTACGACATCCAAATGCGGGATAGTGATATAGTATCTCATAGTATTTCCTCGAAAGCGTTAGTCCAACTATTCTCCTTTCATTATCCTAAAAGCTGTGTTTACTTATGTTATTTATTTTATCTGTAATGTTAATGGGTTCATGATTAAATTGAACAGCGCAAGTTTTCGCACTGGAAAAAGTATTTTATGATGCAGAATTATAAATTTTATATCGAAACACCAGCGATTTGTAATTTTCCTCTTTACCAACCATTAATTTCAATAAATCACTCAAACTGATTCCATCAACATTTCCTTTTTTTTTTTTAAATTTTTGTTATTTTTCATTTTATAATTTTATTAAATAAATAATTTTTTAAAAAAAGGGCATTTAATTATCTATTTTGCTTATTAACTTAAAGGGCATGAGACCACCGCTATGTGTCAACATTTTACAATGAAGGAGCTAGTGGCCAAGGATCTCCTTAATAATCTACAATAAGAAGTACAATGAATCACTCTTCTTTTTGAAATAATCCAAAATTTCTCACTTTTTTTAACTCAAAACTGAAATTTTTTTTTTCAATTTGTAAGTCATCGATAAATTTAGTTTAAGGTTTTTTTTTTTTCCTTACAATATTTGATTCAAGCATAACTGGTGGTGCTAATGCGTTTTTTAAAACGATAGTAACTAAGCGTTAGAGCTGAGAGTTCAAGGTTCAATCCGCGATCTGAAATTCTTAGCAAATATTTGTTCATAAATACTATCAACATTTTTATTTGATCTGCACATTTCAATAAAGACTGTATATGTATGTATATATATATATATATATATATAAATACACAGTTACCATTCCACTGAATTTTAGCTGAAAATTTTTACTTTATATATTTATTTTCTCATTCTCATTAAACGAAATAATTCTTATTTATTACTACAGTGAGTTTCCGTGGAGTCTGATGGTCTAGTGACTAGGGAGCTTGATGGAACAGATTTCGGGCTCGAGCCCTGACGGTGGCATGGAAATTTGTAGTGCTTCAGAATCCACTTTAAACCGTAGATCCCGGTCTAATATGACTACTAAATCACACAATATCACTGTGCGTAGAGCTGAGTTGCCCCTTTACAGTTAGGGAGAGAAGTCTGATTGGGCTCTGTCACTCTCTACTCTCATTTGAGGGGTGCAGCTTCTGTTCTTATGTAGCACACGTAGGTAGAAGTCTGACTTCTGCTCCGTGACGCTCTTACAGTCATAGGAGACCGGGACCTTTAGCTTAAAGTGTATTCCGAACCACTAAAAACATCCATGGCACCACCGGGGTTCGAACCCGAAACCTGTGGCATCGAGCGCCCGAGCGCTAGACAGTCAGGCCCGTCTAATATGATTGTAGAGCTTTGGTCTTGGAGTGGTCAACCCCCCACCTTTGTAAATAAGGAAGCATCTCTTGTCTCAAAATCTGCCATAGCAAATTCAGGCCATGACCTTTAAACAAATTTTATTTCAGTGCATATAATAAATCTTTTCTATGCATAACTAGTTTCGCTGAAAAAATTGCTTTTCTGCATCTCTTTTTTAGTTTCTTCTTTTTTAAAAACAAATTAAAAATAGAAAAAGGCTATGCTTCTTTCTTTTTTCGTACGAAAATCCTTGTCTCTGACGCTCTCTTACGACCAAATAAGCAAAACCCAATCTCTCGAAGTTTGTAGAGGAAGATTCACCCTCCCTACAGGAGACTGTGAGGCACCGTACGAAATGATGAGGAATATTCCCCGGGAGGAGATCTGTTTGGACGGTATGGCAACAGGGAACGCCCTATTGACACATTCCTCGTCAGGCAATTTTGAAAGGGAATTCCCGAAATTGAATTGGAAACCTGGATTACAGAACTGTGAACACTGCATCTGCCTTTTCAAAACTTTATTTTGTATCTAGTAGTAAAAACAGTAAGTTATTTTACAATTTAAATGCTTAATATCCAACTTAAGTTGATTGAAATAATTTCAATTTACTTTCATGATATAATTTTTATTTTAATTCAAAATTGAATATTTCCAACAAATTGTACTGATATATAAAATTTTGGGTTTCTTGTATTGCTAAGCAAAAATAATTTTAATTGAAACCTTTATCAGGACTTCAAAATAAATTCACGATATATTTTTCTAAAGATTTAATCAGATGTAAAACGCAATTATTTAAATATACATTAATAAATTTTTGGGCATGATGGCCGAGTGATTGGCGCTCAGTGCCAGCGGTTTCGGGTTCGAGTCTCGGTGGTGCCTTGGCTGTTTGTAGTGGTTCGGAATCCATTTTAAACAGTAGGTCATGGTCTAATATGACTGTAGAGCATTACTCGTAGGTCTGGCAACCCTACGAATACATCTCCTATTTCGAAAAATGCCAGTAGGTAGGCGACCTTGGCTTACCATAAAGCTGTTGTTCCAATAAATAAGCAGAAGAAATTTCTGTATTTCCTTACCATAATAAATCTATCTATGCATAGGTGTTAAATTAGTTGTTTCTTATCCTGCCTGGTAAATATCTGGACGAAGCCCATGGTTGTAGGGAAAGGGGGAAGCTTCTGTTGTGATGGAGCACCCATAGGTAGAAGTCCTACGTGGCTGGCTCCGTGACGCTCTTACAGTCATATGAAACGGGGACTTAAAACTTAAAGCGGATTCCGTACCACTACAAACATCCACGGCATCGCCGGGACTCAAACCCAAACCTGTGGCACCGAGCACCAGACAGTGCTATACACTCTCGGTCCTCCAGGCCCGTTAAATTTGTGCCTATTACAATATTTTAAATAAGCTATAAAGTGGTGTAACATTTAAGCCACATTTGAGTTTAAAATATTTTCAAGATTTATTACATGAATTATAATCTCTAATATTATTCTAACCTTTATAAATCATAGGGTGGTGAAGTATAGCTAAATAATGTAAATTTAAGCCACATCTTTTAAGCAAATTATCAATTCGGTGAAATAGAAACGAGTTTTTGCATCACACTAGTCTGTCTCTTTTTTTAAATTCAACCCAATAGGAACCTTCTTTCTCTGAGTTCGAAATCCTTATTCCTGACGCTCTCTTACGAGCAAATAACCGAAACCCAATCTCTCGAAGTTTGTTGAGGAAGATTCCCCTCCCGAGAGGGAGTCTGTGAGGCGCTGTTCGAACTGATGAGGAATATTCCCGAGAGGAGTTCCGTTTCGGCGGGAACGCGGTATTGACAAACAGGGAACGCCCTATTGACACATTCCTCGTCAGGCAGTTTCGAAGGAAAATTCCCGAAATTGAATTGGAAACCTGGCTTCCAGAACTGTGAATACTGGATCACTTTTTTAAAACTTTATTTTGCATCTACTAGTAAAAAAGTTATTTTACATTTATTTTTTAATTTGAGCTTAACGCTCATTATTTTTTTACTAACTTCAGAATCACTAAGGTTAAGACTGGACATGCAGTTTTAATTCATATTTAAACTGACTTTAACAATGTTCCACTAATCTTTGTAATTTAGAGGTAGGTAGTTTATACAATAGCAATGACATTGTATTTAGCTTACAGGCTTGAACATCCTAAAAACTTTTAAGTAAAGAACCAACATTCCAAAAAAGTTAAATAGCCACCAAACTTTCGTCAATTTATGAACATGGATTCTATGTTTACAGCATTTTGTAATTTCGCTAATTCTTATTCCTAAATCCCTTCACAACTCACTTTCATTTTATTTCTCTTTTGGAATGTCACGTGTACTTTTAAATTTATCATTTATTTGCCTATTGTGATACTTTTTGGTACACCAGAATTTCTTTTAAATTTCAATACTGGATTGAAACCCGAGGCACAGAGCTGTAGAGCTCTAGTCACTTGGCCATCAGGCCACCATTTATAAATTATAACAAAATATTGTATCATATTTTGTATATTAAACCTGGTAATCTTTCTTTAGATTCATCGAAAAAAAAAAAAAAAAAAAGATTGCATCAAAATTCATAAGCTGTAAGTATCTTTACTGAATAAAATATAAACGTATTTTTTTTTTATTTATTCGAAAAATTTTAAGTAAAGAACTGACTTTCTAAACAGTGAAATGGTCACTAAATTCTTGGCAATTTGTTAATATGGAACCTACTTCCACAGCAGTTTGTAATTTCGTTAATTCTTATTTTGATGTTTCTTAAATCCTATCTCTCTATCTCAGTTTTTTTTATTTCTCTGTACTTTTAAATTTAACTTTAAATAAAAGTTTTTGTTATTTTATCACTGATTACTTCTGTGAGCCCCATATGAGAAGTACAAGAGAATTTCTTTGTAAAAATTAATAAAAAGTAATAATTATATTTTTCATAATCTATAAATATCTTTACTGAATAAAATATAACAATATTTTTGCATTTATTAATTTTTGACTTATTCAAAATATTCTTAAAGAACCAACATTACAAAAGTCAATTGACCACCAAACCTTCATCAGTTTGTTAGCATGGAATCTTATTTTATAGCATTTTGTAGTTTCTTTAATTCTAATGTTTAAACTCAGAAATCTCTTTTTATTTTATTTCTGTGTACTTTTAAATATCATTAATTTGATGTTTTTATTATTTTGTCTTGAGCTTGAATGGCCGAGTGACTACCACGGGTTTCGGGTTCGAGTCCCGGTGGGGCCATGGATGTTTCTAGCGGATCGGAACCCACTTTAAAACTGTAGCCCCCTGTCTAACATGACCGTAGAGCGTTGCGGAGGAAATGTTACTCCGCGTCCGTAGCTTATCTTTAAACTACACGCATCTCCTGGGTAGCGCTAAGTGAATAACGTCAGTGCAGCGCTTGCCTTAAGGCATCCAAAGCAATTGTCTATGTGTACGTCAGCTGCATTAGAACAAAAAAAAATTTTACCTTTTGATTGGTAACTTCTATAAACCCATGTTATACTTTCTGGTCCACAAGTATTTCTTGTAAACTTCAATAAAAAAAAAAAAAGGTAATAATTATACTATTTGCAGTCAATAATTATACTATTTACAAAATCAATCTATGGTAATGTCTTTAATACTGAACAAAACAATTCGTTGATTGACAACAGGAATTTTTCCTACTTTATTACACTTTTTATTCTTAGGACCATAAAAGATCTTCACAACGAACTCTCCCAGCCATTTTCTAATGTTTGTCTAGAGCCAGGGAGGGAATCATCCCTTCAGAAACCTTTTTACAAGAGAGTGTTTCGAAAGTATCGGATTGACGTTCGAGTCTCTCCCCCAATAGTTTGAGAAGTTTAATTATTGATCGTGCAAATAAGGCTAATCTGTGCCTCGCGTTCGAGACTGCCCGCCGTCAAATATTTAACGATTAGCGGGTCCGCTGAAGTCAGCGTAATGAACAGCTTCGCTGGTTGTTTGTTGGACTCATGAATTATTTTGAAAGCGTTAAGAGAGTCTGGATTTTTTAATTGAGTAGGTAAATGACGTAACTGTCTTTCAAATAACTAATGTTATCAAGAAGTAAAAATTCTTGACAACTTCGGGGACGATGAAAAAAAGACCTGGTGGATAGGACATTTAGTTTCTGAACTGATCGATTCTAGTTGGAAAATTCGTTCAAGTAAAGTTCCAGTTCAAGTGAAAACTGAACTAAAATTCATACTTTGGATGGATTTTAGATGCATTTTATACATAAGGGACTATAGATTTTATATGGATTATATACAGACAATGGAATTTATGCATAAGTATGGACTATAGATTTTTATTTTTATACAGTCAATATATTTTATACATAAGTATCCATTGTCTATGTGTGCATAAATTCTTGTGTTGTTGTTGTATCCTGAAGAGTAAAAAAATCAAATATATTGGTGCTCCCGAAATGGCTATGGTGATTTCCAGCTCGGATCATAAATCCTCTTCTGAGGTCTAGACAAAGTATGGCGAAATGGTCTAGACGTATGAGGAATGATCTAGCCAATGCATGGTGGCTGCAACAGCTGGGCAATCAAAGACAGGATTAGGAGTAAACTCAAATACTTCAGGCCAGTTGCACATTTTGTATTTTAACGCCATCAGCAGAAAGTTTCATATTTTCATTGGTGCTTCATCCTTAATTTTTGTGGAAATAGTAGCTGTTTTCTGCTTTTCATTACAGTAGGATGTGTTTTCAACAGTCTTAAATTATTTTAATTGAGTAGATAAATAACATAACTGTCTTTAAAATAAATAATATTCTCACTAACCAAAAATGTTTGTCAACTTCAGGGACGACAAAAAAGGCCCTGGTCAATAGGACATTTGGCTTCTGAACTGAGGAAGTTCGATTCGAATCCCTGCCAAGTAAAACCGAACTAAAAGTTCAAGAGTCTACATATGCATTCAAACTCATGTATAAAGTTAAGTGTCTATGTGTCAGCATAATTTCCAATGTCTATGCATATATATAAATTTCAGTGTCAATCAGTACATATATATTTTAGAGTGTATACATATAGGGTATATGGATTTGTGTTCTTCGTGAATTGAAAAGGAGTCACTATCTTTCCAGATATCGCACTTAAACTGTTTCCAATTGAACGTCGGAGGTTACTTGTAGAACTCATGAATGATTTTGAAACCGTTAAGTTTGGTTTCGTTTGTCGCTCTACGGTCATCTTGTGCACACGGAGGTTAAACAGACCGGGACCTACAGTTTAAAATGGATACCGAAGCATTACATACATCCAAGACACCGCCGGGACTTGAATCCAAAGAAATCGTTAAAGAGAGCCCGAATCTTATTAATTAAGCGCATAAATGACAGGATACTACCTTTAAAATAAATAATATTCTCACGAAGCAAAAATGCTTGACAATTTCGGGTACGATAAAAAAGCCTGGTGAATAGCATGCTCAGTTTCTGAATTAAGGAAGTTTAATTGAAATCCGCTGGTAAAACCGAACTAAAAGTTTCAAGTGCTTACATATGCATATACTTTTACGCATGTACAGTTATGCATATACCACATATGCATAAACTCCGATGTCCATGTTTGCTCATAAATTCTAGTGTTTATGTGTATGTATACGCATAAATTTCAGTGTTAATGTGTACGTATAAATTTTAGAGCAGGTGGCCAACTCAAATGATCTTGTTGGTCGCTTTGGAAATGCATCATAACTCGGGCCGCATATAAAAAAAAAATTATATATCCCCCTATTAGATTTAGACCTACTATAGACATTTTTCTGGAGTGAAAAATTAAAACAGAATGATTTATTATTTTGTGTTTACTAGTATTCTTACATGTAAACATAGATAATATAATAATAAGGATGCTAAACGCACATTGTAAAGAAATATATAACAGTAAAAATGGAATATAAAAAATAGATAAATATAAACGAAATAAAAAAATGAAATCATTAAATAATTATTTGGCCATTAGAAAATAAATATATTCTGTAAAAGTGTGATAAATGTCACGGGCCGGAAAATATTCAAGCCGGGTTTCCCAGGCCCGCGGTTGCCCACCCTTGTTTTAGAGTGTATGCATAGTGGTCTATAGATTTGTCCTCCTTCAATTCAAAAGGAGTTGATAGCTTTTACCAAATGCAGAACTTTTGTTTCGAATTGAAGGGGAAAATACTAGTGCTATTTACATGAACTAAATGCTACAGGTTTTTTTGCAGCGTATTAAAGCAGGTTGCTTTTCAACAAGAGGGCTAAATTATTTTTAATTGAGTAGATAAATAACGAAAACCACCTTTCAATTAAATAAAATTTTCCCGAAGCAAAAGTGCTTTTTGAAAATTTCAGGGAAACGAAAAAAAACCCTGGTGAATAAGACATTTAGTTTCTTGATCTGAGGAAGTTAGATTCTAATCCTTCCAAGATATGCCATGATATGATACGTGTAAGATGACATGGTCTAGAAATTTTGTTTCAATTGTACATACTTAAGTCAAACACTTTTGTATGCACTAATAAATGATTATTCTGTCATACAAATTTTTGTTATAAATGCTTATATTTAAATATTTGTTTGAAAAGAATGTTTAAAAAATATACACGATGCAGATTATCAAGAGTTTTAAATAAACTATTTGCTAAACTGTTCTTAAAATACACATGTTGTGAATGTAATTTCAAAACAAAATTTTTACTTTTTGATTTCTATGACTGACGCATCTGCAAATTCCGATTTGTTAAAAATATATTTAAAAAACTAGATTTTCTTCAAAGTTTTTTTTCTTCTAATTAAAAAAACTAGAAAAACATCCAAAAAATACACAAAAAGCTAAATAAAGTAGATGAAAATTGGTTTTTACCACTTTATAATTTTTGTGGGGCTTGAATGGCCGCGTGTCTGGCGCTTGGTGCCACAGGTTTAGGGTTCGAGTACCAGCGGTACCGTGGATGTTTGTCGATTCGCAATCCACTTTAAACCGTAGGTCCCGGTCTGATAGGATCGCAAAGCATTGTCGTGAGGTCTAGTCAATCTTCAGCCCTCGTGGTTCCTCGTTAAAGTGGAGCTGCATATTACCCTTAGCCATGGACCAGTCGTCTGCAACGGGTCTTTTCTACCTGGTGTAGGCTTTCCTGCACCAGGGCTTTTAATAACATGATTTTTTTTTTTCGATTTCCTTCTTTTATTTTTTTATTTTGTAAATAATATTTGTTAAATTGGCCAATCCTTCTTTAACTGTTTTAAGCTACTATTTCAATGGTAAATCGAACTGTGAAAAACTGAATCAAAACACATACTTTCGAAAGATTATCTTCAAATTTGTTAAACATTCAGGATAATAATTTTTCTTTTTTTTTTTTTTATCAAAGAATTTTTTTCATTAATATAAAGATAATTTTACATTTACTTTAATCATTTTCAAATTTAACATATCCTTATTCTTTCTCATGATAATAAGTAATATAGTGCTATTTATTTATATATTTACAAGATGAATTTCTTTGTAAATAAAAATAATAGAATAAACTTTTCGATACTATATAATCAGTTTTATGAAATTATTTATTATTTTCAAAAACTCAGAAACCATTTTTTTTCCTTTGAAATTTAAGCCCGCATTACTATTTTAGCAAAATACAACAATTTTTATATCTTCATGAATATTTTACCTAAGCAATAATCTCTAATAGTTCTTTTATTCAATCCAAGAAATCTGCCTTGCTTATACTCTTGGTAAAGAGAAATCCAGCAAATGGGCTCATTATTCTTCGCTGATCCGCCCATTAAAGCAGTTCATCTCTTTTTCCTCATGAATAACCCATCGGCGTAGAAAAGACATCTTTCCACAATAATCCACCAGTCAGTTTATTATTCCCTGGTGTAGTTGCTTTAGTCCTTCTTTATGGTATCATGAAATGGGTTTTTTGCTAGAAAACTGTAATCTTTGATTTAATGGACTTATTATATGAAATTACGTAAGAAAGCAGAAAATGTTGTTTTCGACAATAAATCTTAATAGTGTATATGTATAAATGAGTTCATTATTATTAGGTTTTACTCCATGAAATCTTTAAAAACAATGAATGATCCTAAATAAAAAAAAGTTTTGAATAAACATGTTTTTTTTTTTTTCAATTTATCACGAAATAATACAATACAAAAGTGCATTTTTAGTTGATTTCCTATGATATTTGTATAATTTAATTAAACTATGAAAAATATGTAATATCATTGTACAGTTATGTAATTTGAATGAATTTTGTGTTCAGAGAAAAATAATAATTGTTATATTATTATCCAGATTTGTTTAGAAAAAGTTGAAAGTCATTGTTGCGAAAAACAATGTTCAGAGTTCAAATTCCATTTTTCTTAACTAAAACTAAAAATTTAATAAGATAAACTGATAAAATTTTGGGGGTAAAATGAATGTAAAAATATCTAGTCCATCACACTAATTTCGGTGAAACTGTATATATATATATATATATATATATATAAATGATGAAATTAAATGAAAAATTTGATTATGGCATATATTACTCTTTTTTTTTTTTTTCCATTTGGCAATCCCTATTTTTCTGAAAAATTCTCAAATTAAATTACATTGCAAAATTTTTCATACCCCTTCCCAGAAAATTACCTGCCATATCCGTTAATATTTATCTTTCAATAAATTAGTTTTGTAATTGTTAGTTAGAATTTCATTTTTTTTTTTTTTCAATTTTTAAAATTTTGTAGAAAATGATAATTGGAATTTTAAAATTATTGTAAGAAAATAGCTGAATGTTTTAAAGCTACTTAAAAATAATGACTTTGCATTATTCATTTAGGAAATAATGAAAATCCTATCTTTTTTAATTTTTTTTGTGATTCAAATTTGAACTCTTAATTTATTTCTTATTTATTTCTTTTTAAGATCATTCCATTTCAAATCAACAATTTTTTTTAAAAAAAAATGTTTTACCTAAAATTTTGATTAAATATGAGGCAGAATTAATTAAAATAACCAACTTTTATTAGTATAATTCAAAATATAATATAAAGTTTCTTGAACTATCTTTACTGAACGAACTCTTTTTAATTAGATTTGTGCAAAAGTAAAATTGTTTTATTCAATATTTTGTTTGACTTTCTTTTGCTATGTAATATGAGAAGGCGTTGTGAAAGAAAAATTTGGACATTAATGCTATAGTAGGATAATATAAATGCGTTTATAGTTAAAGGAAAAGAAATCATTTTTAGAAAATTTTTTTCATTTAAATTTTTTTAAGGTTCTTTTAAAAAATTTGTATAGTTTTGAAATATTACTGCCTTTTTTTCCATGTAATGTGAATCTTTTCTTTCCCGGCATGTATTCTTCTTCATTAGCACGGCCTTTGGTACCACGCTTTGAAGACGAAGAGCCCTCTAATCGACCACCAACCTCACGTCCAAAATTGCAGATTTAGTGCTTGCAAACCGTCGATTTACAATTAGAGACCTGATGACGTTGGAATTTCAAATTCCATTTTAAAAGATGTTTTGGGCATCAAACGCGCCAAATTTTGATTGGTACCAAAAACACTGAATGCACCAGCTCTGCATTGAATCTTCGTGACTTTTTTGCCAAAAATGAAACCCATATCGTTCTACAACCACCGTATCACCTGATTTTAGCATAAGTGCTACTTCTAGCTATTCCTAAATTCAAATGAACACTCCGGGGACAACGTTTTGAGGCGATTGAAGAGACATTTCAAAAATCGCCGGAATCAGTTTTAGCATCTCACAAAACCAAGAGTAACTCGAACACTAATGAATATTTTGATGTGAAATTTCACACAGATGGACAGAGGACACTCCAACAACATAAAATAAAATTAAAATACCATATGCCCGGGAAATTTAAATTGAAAAATGGTCTTACTATCTGGTACAACTCTCTGGTATAACTATTGCTACAACTCTCCGTTTTTGCATCACAATAATGCGCCAGCTCACACTGCATTGATTTTCGTAACTTTTCCCCAAAAATAAAAACCCATATCGTTCCACAACCACCATATTCTACCTGATTTAGCACCATGCGACTTCTGGCTGTTCCCCTAAACTTAAAAGACCACTCTGGGGACACCGTTGTGAGTCGATTGGATAGATTCAACGTGAAGGCCATCCCGGCCAATCACTTTTAGCATGCATGAGAGGGATTGCAAAAAGAAAGTTGGCATAAGTGCATTGTGTCCGAAGGGGATTACTATGAAGGATATGAAATAAATTTGGAAGAATAAATAAAAAGAGTTTTTGAAAAAAAATAATAATTGAACTTAATTTTTTTAGGCACAGTAGTATTCCTGTACAAACTTCTTCTTTAAAATTGTTTAAAAAATTTGAAATGGTGAGTTAAAAAGATGTGTCGATTTGACGTGGAAGGTACCTTAAATTGAATTCCATTAATATTGAAAGACGGAATATTCCATTAGATTTGTATTGAAAACAATTTAAGTATGTCAGGTATAATCCATCTTTGTCTTATCAATATCTTTATACAACACAGCACAAGAAGGAAAAGAAATGGCAAAACGCCGAATTTGAAAGCGACCAGAAGACAAATGATTTGTTCGAGAGCATAAAATTCAAAAATTGTTATAAATGACGCCCATACTCAAATGCTCAGGTGATTTGTCATTGTTTATGGAACATTGCATATAAGGCGGTGGCAAATAGGCACATATTACAAACAACGAAAATTCCTTCCCCAATCTTCTGGACAATTGCCAGAAGATTCTAAAAGGAAACATGAGCAAAAAGCCATGAGAAAATACCATGGAAATAGTAGCTAAAACAAGGGTGGTGGCCATCCCTCGGCCCGCCTTGACTATTTTTCCGGTCCGTGAGATTTATCATCACTTTTACAAAATATATTTATTTTATAATGGCCAAAGTAGTGAAAACCAATATATTAAAAATACATTATGTGTGCATCCCTATATTCACAAATTAACTGTCAAATGATGAGAAAAAATTAACTGTGATTTTAAAATAATATTCTTACTAATATATGGCAGATATTGCCTGTTTTATTGATGTGTTTACAGTTATGAGTTCGCAGAACAATTAAATTATATTCTGAGAAATCACGATGCGTGCTCATTTTGAAACATCGAATATAATAGGTTCTATATTTCATTTTAAGTGACCTCAGTTACGCAATGGATATTCCCTAGATACGCACAGTTGATTGTTGATAGCAGAGCAAACTTAGTTAAAGTTGTTAGCGCTTTTGGTTCAAATTACAACTGCTAACCCTTTTCCGAAAATGAAATTGATCAAACATAAAACAGTCTCAAAACATAACGGAAGCAACATAAATTACGTTGTGCAAATACCCAAATTGAGACAGACTTACAAAAGCAAAGTGAAAGGTGGAGAAACAAATATTGCACTTGTACAATAAATATTTTTTAATGATTTATTTTTTTTATTTCATTTATATTTATATATTTTTATATTTAATTTTTAGTGTTATACATATGTTTACAATGTGGTTTAGTATAAATATTCAATTGTGTCCAAAAAGCAAAACCAATTTAAAATTCGGGGCTTATGGAATTTCAATATTTTTTTTTTTTTTAGGTTGCTGGCACTGTCCTTGACTTCTGTGTGAAATTTGAGTCAAAATATTCATAATGTTTGACTTTACGCTTGGCTTTGTGAGATGCTAAACTGATTCCAGCAAATCTTGAAATTTATGAATTAATTGAGCAAAGAACTTGCCTTAAATTTTTTTTGCGGAAACGTATAGAATGATGCAGAAAGCATTTGGTTAGCATTCCTACATCGGAAAAATGTTTAGAAGTGGTATAAACAGTTCAAAGAAGACAGAGAAAGCGTTGAAGACGAAGAGCCTTCTGGTCGACTTCAACCTCGACCGACAAAGCTCACGTCCAAAAATTAAAGATTTGGTTCTTGCAAACCGTCGATTTACAAGTAGAGACCTTGCTGATGATATTGAATTACAAAATTATCGGCAAATTCCATTTTGGGCCGGTCAAACGGGCCAAAAAATCTCGATTGGTACCGAAAACACTGAATGCTCCAGCTCACACTGCATTGATTCTTCTTGACTTGTTCGCCAAAAATGAAATCCATATATTTCAACAACCACCGTATTCCCTGAGTTAGCACCGTGAGACTTCTGGCTATTTTATAAACTGAAAAACCACTACGTAGATACCGTTGTGAGTCGATTGAAGAGATTCAACCTGAATCGCCGTGCTCTTTGAAGGTTATCCCTGTCGATGACTTTTTAGTATGCATTGAGGATTAGAAAAAAATGTTGGCATAATTGCATTGTGTGCGGAGGGGATTACTTGAAGGCTATGAAATAAATTTGGAAGAATAAATAAAGGTTTTTGAAAAAAATAATTGGTCTTACTTTTTGGGCACAGTAGTATGTTTACATGTAAGAATAATAGTAAATTCAATAATAATAACTCATTTTGTTTCAATTTTTCACTCCAAAAAATGTCTATAGTGGATCTAAATCTAATATGGGGATACATAGTTTTATATGCCGCCCTCGGTGTTATGATGTATTTACAAAAAAGCTTTTAAGATCATTTGTGTTGGCCAACCCTGAAAAAAAACATGAGCAAATCCATGTGAAAAATACCATGGAAATAGAGGCTGAACTATGAGGACTAGAATTTCATGGAAGTATTGCCTGAAGCTGGTACTTTCGTTTTCAATATCTGATACCAATTCAACTGCACTAAGGGTCAAGCATTTTTAAGGATACTCATATTTTTTGTGACTTAAAAGGCCAAAGTTCTTGTATTGAGTTTCGATGGTGAACATCATTGCTTTCCTCCTATAGATTTTTTCTTTTGTCCTTTTTCTGGGAGCAGGAAAAGTGCCGAAGATAAATCCGGGATCGAATGCCCCTTGGCGATATTGAATAAAGACAGGCTTCATGAAAGTCAAGCAAAAGCCAAGGAAACAGTTCAAGAACTTGTTCTCATTATCTGTGGAGAGATCATTTGTCGTGGCTTGGTGCAAAAATCGATTCTTCCCACCGAGTCAATGACATGAGAAGATTTTTTTTATCTTTTTCAAAAAATTATATCTGTTCATAAGCTCTTTTGAATTTTTTTTTATCTTTGATGTATTGGAGCTGCAGTTAATGATTTTAAATTACATTGATGAATAAACTATTGAGTGGAGCTTCATATTTATTCACTTTTCATAAGAAAAACTTTGTTAAACAGTCAATTATGATATAGTTTAACTACTAATTAAAATGAAAGATTAATTAATGTTTACCACAATGTATAAGGATTTTTTATACATATAAATAATAAAAGGTTGTTAAATCTTTTATAATACAATAAATGTACTTTCCATTGTAGTTTTTCAAAAACACACCATCATAAAAAGCCGTGCAATATACATAGAAGTAAAATATAATTTGATTTTAGTTACTAATATTACTTGCTGTTTTTACATTTTTTGTTTCACCAAATATTTAAAAAAAAAATTTCTGTTTCTCCGAATATTTAGCATTTTGTTTATTCTGTTCTCCGAATATTTAGCATTTTCTTTATTTCTAGGAATTAAGAAATTATTATCTTATTACTAGAATTAAATTTCCATTAAAATTTAAGAATTCACAATCCTTAAAGCTCTGTTGCATTGCACACTAAAAAAGCTAAATTTTAATTACAGGCATCTTTTAGTTTAATTAAAATAACTATTACCTAGATTTCAGTGTATATTGCTTTCATTATACATATTATATTTTCTTGTTTATGCTTTTTTTCTATTTTATTCCTGTAGAAAGTTCTATGTTAAAATGTAAGATGGTGATGTTAACAGTATGCATTGATTTGATGTGCAAAGTACCTTTAATCGAATTCCATTAATATTGAAAGACGGAATATTCCATTAGATTTATATTGAAAACAATTTAAGTATGCCAGGTACAATTCATCTTTTGTCTTATCAATATCTTTATACCTCGAAGCACAAAAAGGAAAAAGAAATGGCAAAATGCCGAATTTGAAAGTTACCAGAAGACAAATGATTTGTTCGCGAACGGATAAAATTCAAAATTGTTATAAATGACGCCCATACTCAAAAGCTCCTCCAGTGATTTGTCATTGTTTATGGAACATTGCATAGAAGACGGCGGCAAATAGGCAAATATTACCAACAACGAAAATTTCTTCCCATTCTTCTGGACAATTGCCAGAAGATTCTAAAAGGAAACATGAGCACAACCATCAGAAAAATAACATGGAAATAGCAGCTAAAACAGGGTGGCCAGCCAGGCTTGAATATTTTTCCAGCCCGTGAGATTCATCATACTTTTACAAAAATATATTTATTTATAATGGCCAAAGTAATATAAGCCAATGTATTAAAAATACATTGCTCTGTTATAAGCAATCAATGCATATCTAGGGATGGTTCATCCGTATATTCAAAAATGAACTGTCGAAATTATGAAAAAAAAAAATTAACTGGATTTTAATATAATATTCTTTGTATATGACAGAATTGTCTGCTTTGTTTATGAGTTTACAGTTATGAGTTCGCAGAATAATTAAATAATATTCTGCGAACTCATGATGCGCGCTATCTTGTAACATCTAGTATAACAGGTTCTTTTTACTGATCCCAGTGACCATCCCTAGATATGCATTGATTGCTAATAACAGAGCAAACCAGATTCTTAGTTCAAGTTGTTAACACTTTTGGTTCAATTTATACCTGCGAATCCTTTATTTCAAAAATTAAATTGACCAAACACAAAATATGCTCAAACATAACACCCATTACGGTGTGCAAATATCCAAATTGAGATCGATTAACAAAAACTAAGTGAAAGAGTAGAGAAACAAATATCGCACTAGTAAGATTAATATTTTTTAATGATTTCATTTTTTATTCCGTTTATATTTATATATTTTTTTTATATTTCATTTTTAGTATTATATATTTCTTTACAATGTGCGTTTAGTATCATTACTATTATATTAGCTATGTTTACTTTTAAGAATAATGGTGAACACAATATTAATATTATATTTCAGTTTTTCACTCCAAAAAAATGTCTGCAGCGGGTCTAAATCTAATGTGGGGATACACTCAAGAGCCAAAACATTATGACCGCCTGTCAATAACGAGTTGGCCCACCTTTGGAGCGCAACACAGCTTCTACTCGCCTTGGCCTGGATTAATACCACCACTTAATACCAATTAAATACCACTTCCACCTGATCACGTGCCCTCCACGTCATCCAGGCGAGTTCATTGCAAAATGTAGGGGTGGCCATAATGTTTAGGCTCTTAAAGTATATATAATTTTATATGCGGGCCGCACAGTTAGGATGCATTTCCAAAGTGACCCGCAAGATCATTTGGATTGGCCACCCCTGTATTAGACGAAAATTTTAATATTGGTCTGAAGAACAAAAAGTATAGTTTGATAACTGTTTCTGCTATAGTTTGATATTGTTTTTGTAAACAAATACATTATGTGGGCATCTCTATATTCAAAAAGGAATTGTCGAAATGATAAGAAAAAAATTAACTTTGATTTTTAATATAATATTCTTGTGAATATAGGACAGATATTGCCTGTTTTTGATAAATTTGCAGTTATGAATTCACAGAACAATTAAATTACAAAAAAAAAAATTGCGATGCAACAACAATAACGATAATCACACATTACGATGTGCAAATATTCAAATGGAGATCGATTTTCAAAAAGCTAAGTGAAATAGTAGAGAAACACATATCGCACTAGTCAAATAAATATTTTTTAATGATTTCATTTTCTTACTTGATTTATATTTATTTATTTTTAGTTTATATTTATTTATTTTGGATTTATTTCCTTTTCTGTGTTATATATTTCTTTAGAAAGTGCTTTTAATATCTTTATTATTATATTATCTACATTTACATGTAAGAATAATAGTAAACACAATAATAATAATTCATTCTGTTTCAATTTTTTTTCACTCCAAAAAAAATTGTCTATAATGTCTCTATCTAATATGGGGATATATTTTATATGCAGCCCACGGAGTTAGGATACATTTCAAAGTGGCCTGCAAGATCATTTGGGTTAGCCACATCTGAAAGAAATGATGAAAAAAAAAATACCATGGAAATAGATGCTAAATTATTAGGATAGAATTTCATGCGTGTACTAGTATAACCTCAAGCTGGTACTTTTGTTTTCAATATCCGGTACTTTTGTTACCAATAACACTGCACTAAGGGTCAAGCATTTTTGAGGATACGAAGACTTTTTGTGCCTTAAAAGGCCAAAGTTCTTGTAGTATTGAGTTTTGGTGAACATCATTTCTTTCCTTCTATATTTTTTTATCCGTTTTTCGGGAACAGGAAAACTGATGGGAGATAAATCCGGGATCGAATGGCCCAGGGCGATATCAATAAAGCCGGGCTTCATGAAAGTCAAGCAAGCCAAGGAAACAGTTCAAGAAGTTGTTCTCATTATCTGTGGAGAGATCATTTGTCGTAGCTCGTGCAAAATCGATTCTTCACACGAAGTCAATGACATGAGCTGATTATTTTTTTCTTTTCAAAAAAATAATATCTGCTTGCGTAAACTGTTTTACATTATTTTTTTTTTTATCTTTGATGACTTGGAGCTGTAGTTAATGATTTTAATTTACATGGATGAATAAACCTTTGAGTGGAGCTTTAATATCTCTGAAAAGAACTGTTTGTTAAACCGTCAAATACGATATAGTTCAACTGCTAAGTAAAATATACAAGATTGATTATTATTTACCACTATCTATACACGATTTTTTTGTATATGCAGATAAGAAAAGGTTTTTAAAACCATTATCAATACGATAACTATATTTTCTGTGTAAATTTTGATAAAAACCATCATGAAAAGGCTTGAAGTAAAATGTAATTAAGTTTTGTTTACTTCTAATATTTTTTATCATCCATTTTTTTTTTTTTGTTTGTCGAACATTTAGCTTTTTTTTTTTTTATTCTGTTTCTCCGAATATTTAGCATTTTCTTTTCATCTGTTTATCCGAATATCTAGCTTTTTTTTTTTTGTCACTTTCTCGAATATTTAAAAAAGATTTCTGCTTTTTCCGAATATTTAGCATTTTGTTTTCTGTTTTCCGAATATATTTAGCATTTTTTTTGTTTTCGAAATATTTAGCATTTTTTTTTTTTTTTTCCGTTTATTTAGCATTTCTTTTTATGTTTTTCCGATTATTTAACATTATCTTCTTTTTTTTCCGATTATTTAACATTATCTTCTTTTTTTTTCGAATATTTAACATTATCTTCTTTTTTTCGAATATTTAGCATTTTCTTTTTTTTCGAATATTTAGCATTTTTTTCTCTTTCACCGAATATTTAGCATTTTTTTCTGTTTCTCCGAATATTTATCAAAGCTCTGGGGATCTGTCATTGTTTATGGAACAATGTAAGAAAGACGGTGAAAAATAGGCAAATATAACAAACAACGAAAAATTCTTCTTCGTGTTAAAAAAAAATTATACACGAATATTATGACTAATTGCCAGCACGTTCTAAAAGAAAACATGAGCAAAATAATGAAAAAAATACCATAGAAAGAGCGATAAAACTATGAGGACTAGAAAAACATGCAAGTATTGCCTGAAGCTGGTGCTTTCGATTTCAGTATCTAATACCAATACAACTGCACTAAGGGTCAAGCATTTTTTAGGATACGTAGACTTTTTCATGACTTAAAAGGCCGAAGTTCTTGTATTGAGTTTTGGTGAGCATCATTTCTTTCCCTTCAAGAGGTTTTTTTTCTTTTATCCTTTTTTTTGGGAACAGGAAATGTGCTGGAGATAAATTCGGGATCGAATGGCCCAGGGCGATATTGAATAAAGCCAGCCTTCATGAAAGTCAAGCAAGCCAAGGAAACAGTTCAAGAACTTGTTCTCATTGTCTGTGGAGAGATTATTTGTCGTGGCTTGGTGCAGAATCGATTCTTCCCACAAAGTCAATGACATGAAATGATTTTTTTTTTTCAAAAAAATAATACCTGCTTGCATAAGCTCTTTTACATTTTTTTATCTTTGATGACGTGGATCTGCAGTTAATGATTTTATATTACATTGATGAATAAATCCTTGAGTGGAGATTAATACTTTTTTTAAAGGACTGTTTGTTAAACTGGCAATTACAATATTGTCCTGGCTGTGGCATGAATGTTTGTTGGTGGTTAATCCACTTTCTGTAGGTCTCGGCCTATTTAGCCTAAAAAAGTGTGCACAAGCAACTACTAACTAAAATACAAGATTAATTTATATTTGCTCCTGTCATAAAAGTGACTTTTTTTATGTAAGTAAATAATAAAAGGTTTTTTAAACTTTTATAATACAATTACTATACTTTTTAGTGTAAGTCTTTTTAAAAAGCACTGTCATAAAAGAGTACAATATGCATGGAAGTAAAATATAAATATGTTTTGTTTTACTTCTTATTTTTCTTATCATTCATTTTTTTTGCATCTGTTTCTCCGAATATTTAGCAGTATTTTCTTACTGAACTAATATTTAGCTTTTTTTCCTTTTTCCGAATATTTAGCATTTTCGTTCATTATGTTTCTCCCAATATTTAGTATTTTTTTCTTTTTTCCGATAAGTTTAGCATTTTCACCTGTTTCTCCTAATATTTACTATTTTCTATTATTCTATTTCCCTAATATTTAGCATTTTATTTTATTTTGTTTATCCGGTTATGTAGCATTTTCTCCTATATTGTTTCTCGAATATTTAGCATTTTCTGTTTCTCTAAATATTTAGCATTTTTTTTTTTCTTTTTCTCTGAATATTTATCAAAGCTCTGGTGATTTGTCATTGTTTATGGAACAATGTATAAAATGCAAAATAGGCAAAAATTACAAACAACAAAAAATTCTTCTTCGAACCATCTGGGACAATTGCCAGCAGGTTCTAAAAAGAAAACATGAGCAAAGCCATGAGAAAAATATCATGGCAATAGATGCTAAACCATTGAGGACCAGAATTTCATGCAAGTATTGCCTGAAGCTGATACTTTCGTTTTCAATAACTGATACCAATACACCTGCACTAAGGGTCAAACATTTTTTAAGGGTACGCAGACATTTTTGTGACTTAAAAAGGCCAAAGTTCTTGTATTGAGTTTTGGCGAACATCATTTCTTTACTTCCATAGATTTTTTATCTTTTTTTTTTTCCTTTTCTGGGAACCGGAAAAGTGCCGGAGATAAATCCGGGATCGAATGCCCCTGGGCGATATTGAATAAAGCCAGGCTTCATGAGAGTCAAGTAAGCCAAGGAAACAGTTCAAGAACTTGTTCTCATTATCTGTGGAGAGATCATTTGTCGTGGCTTGGTGCAAAATCGATTCTTCCCACCGAGTCAATGACACGAAATGATTTTTTTCTTTTCAAAAAAAAAATAATACCTGCTGAGTAAGCTCTTTTGCATTTTTTTATCTTTGATGACCTGGAGCTCTAGTTAATGATCTTAATTTACATTGATGAATAAACCATTGAGTGGAGCTTAAAATCTCTTAAAAGAATTGTTTGTTAAACCGTCAATTTCGATATAGTTCAACTACTAAGTGAAATAGAATATTGGTTGATATTTACCATTTTCTATAAGATGAGAATTTATATATATATAAATAAGAAACACATTTTTTCTGTTTATCCGAATATTTAGGAATTTCTTATCTTTTTATCCGAATATTTATCTTTTTTTTATTTCATTTTTTTTCGTCTCTCCGGAATATTTCGCATTTTTTTCTGTCTCTCGAATATTTCGCATTTTTTTCCGTTTCTTTTTTCCGAATATTGCGCTTTTTATTTCAGTTTCTCTCGAATATTGCGCTTTTTATTTCAGTTTCTCCTAATATTTAATTTTATTTTAATGTTTCTGAGAATATTAAATATTTTTTTCTGTTTCTCCGAATATTCAGCATTTTTTTTTAATTTCCTACGGACTTAACTGATAAAATAATTTGAAACTTTATTTAAAAGTTCGTTAAAATAGGATTTTAATAGATTCAAGATTGTATTTAATTGATGATCACAAAAATAAACTAGCCAAGACATAAGAGCATTTCTTTTCATTGCCGAGCGGCCTGATAGCCAATTGGCTATCGCTCTGGCCATTGATATCGCAGGCTTCGGGTTCGAATCATGATGGACGCATGGATGTTTGTTGGATGGATGTTGCAACAAAAAGCCTTCTTTACTGATTTTTTTCCGTCCATTCTAACAATACAAACCCATTTCATTCTTTTTAAACTTTAGTGCTTTCTTTTAATTATACTCTAGCTCTTTAAAGATTGCGTATATTTCAAAATTAAAGCGTCTTTGTCCGCTACCAGTTCCTTTATCACCCTCAAGGATACCTCTGAAAATCTTTCTTTCAAAAACTACAATTTTCTGTCCTTTATTTTTTGTTAAAGACCAGGTTTCTGAACCCTATATTAGAACTGGATTAATAATAGTTTTATAAATAAGAAGCTTCTTCTTCTTCTAAACCTCTCGTTATCTAGAGAGAAAACGAGATTTCAATACAGGGACAAATCCAAAGAACGCTTCGGTAAAATAATAAATTTCTTCTTTGGCGTAACATCCCTATTATGTCCAAGGCCGTCTGCCTACAGGCAGATTTCAAGACAAGGGATGTTTTCTTTTTACTGGGGTAGGGTTGTCAGCCTTATGCCCAACTTTTACAGTCATATTAGATAGGGACCTATTGTTTAAAGTGAATTCCGAACCACTACAAGCATCTCTGGCACCACCGGAAATCGAACCTCAAATCTGTGGTACAGAGCGATAAGAGCATTTACATAGATCAAAATAATATCACTAAAAATCGTAACATTCTATATTGAAAATATGTTAAAAATACAATCTGATACTGAAAAAAATTATCATTATTTGAAGATATACATCAAAATGCGGTATACACATATATATTCTTGTCTTGTAAGGGAACTTTGAGATTTAGGCTTATTGGGGACCTAAAAGTCGATTGACTAGCTCTCAGGGCCACAGATTTCGGACTCGAGTCTCGGCGGTGCCATGGATGTTTGTAGTGGTTCGGAATCCAATTTAAATCGTAGGTTTCGATCTAATAAGATCATAGAGTGTCGTGGGGGTAGTGCTACTCGCACATCCGTAGCATGTCTTTCAAGTTACACGCACCCCTGAATGGTGCTAAATGAGTAACAGCATACGTCGGTGCAGCCCACACGGCACAGCTTCTTTAAAGCTAGTTTGTATAATGGGCTGCTCACAGGGAAATAGTCAATACGACCCAATCCTCAACGTAATTAAAAAGATTTATGCTTGCTGATGTTGGTTTTGACTCAATTTATGCAAATGTTTTTAAAATATTACAGATAAAAGAATAGTACAATGAGGAAAAATTAAACATGTATGCTCTAAAACTCGAACCCGAAACCTGTGGTACCTAGCGCCAGAGCTCTAGCCACTCGGCCGTTCAGGCCCCAACTCGAAAACTCGTTTGTAGAAGAAGAATATTATCGTCATTTCCTTATTATTTTATTTCATTTCTATTATTGGATCCTAAATGTCTTCACATTCTAATGTTTAACCTTTAGTAACGAAATAATAGTTATTTATCATATGACGGTCATAAAATGCGTCTCATAAAATGTCTTCTCTCATCATCATACATATTTTATACTTTTTATTAAATAAAAGTTGAATAACAAGAAAATTTCTTATTTATTTTCGCCTTGCATATTAGAATGCTTTATAATTTGTCGTTTTCATGTACTGTCACTGAGAATTCGATATATGCTTTAGTAGTAGAAAATAACTTGAATTGTTTAATAGTTAGTTCTTTTCTGCATTTAGTTCTAGTGCGTTTCTATATAAACTTTTGTAAATATATATTTATTTTCTTTTAATGACATTTGTGTTGATGTGAAATTTCTTGTAATTGTAAACTAAATTTTGTTTTCATTTTAGGTAAGTGAATTTCCCTGATTGACATTTTATGACAACGTATCAAAAGTTACATGCGGGTAAGAAATAAATTTATTTTCTATTTTTACTGGACTGCATATAATAATAATTTTGTGTAGATGTTATTTGTCTACCACGTAATTTTGAAACAATATCTAAATTTCTGAAGGAAGCTTTCCATATTAATGTATTTGCCGTATTTGAAAAATGTAAAAATTTCTAATTATAATTATTTTTCTTTACTGTTTTGATATTTCAAGCTCTGTATGAAGAGATACTCAATTCTTAGTAATTTGGTTTTATTTTATTTTATCAAACTAAAATAAAAACCATATAATATTTGTAAAATATTATGTGAATTAAAAAGATCTATAGTGTGTTTAATAAATAGATTCTTTTTAAAGTAAAGAGATTCATGTATTGTATGATTCGTGTATTGTAATAGAGATATCCGTGTTTTATAATAGAGACATTCCTGTTTTGTAATTAAGAGATTCCTGTTTTGTAATTAAAAGATTCGTGTTTTGTAATTAAGAGATTCGTGTTTTGTAATTAAGAGATTCGTGTATTGTAATTAAGAGATTCGTGTATTGTAATTAAGATTCGTGTTTTGTAATTAAGAGATTCGTGTATTGTAATTAAGAGATTCGTGTATTGTAATTGAGAGATTCGTGTATTGTAATTGAGAGATTCGTGTATTGTAATTGAGAGATTCGTGTATTGTAATTGAGAGATTCGTGTATTGTAATTAAGATTCGTGTATTGTAATTAAGAGATTCGTGTATTGTAATTAAGAGATTCGTGTATTGTAATTAAGAGATTCGTGTATTGTAATTAAGAGATTCGTGTATTGTAATTAAGAGATTCGTGTATTGTAATTGAGAGATTCGTGTATTGTAATAGAGATTCGCGTATTGTAATAGAGAGATTCGCGTATTGTAATAGAGAGATTCGCGTATTGTAATAGAGAGAGATTCGCGTATTGTAATAGAGAGATTCGCGTATTGTAATAGAGAGATTCGCGTATTGTAATAGAGAGATTCGCGTATTGTAATAGAGAGATTCGCGTATTGTAATAGAGAGATTCGCGTATTGTAATAGAGAGATTCGCGTATTGTAATAGAGAGATTCGCGTATTGTAATAGAGAGATTCGCGTATTGTAATAGAGAGATTCGCGTATTGTAATAGAGAGATTCGCGTATTGTAATAGAGAGATTCGCGTATTGTAATAGAGAGATTCGCGTATTGTAATAGAGAGATTCGCGTATTGTAATAGAGAGATTCGCGTATTGTAATAGAGAGATTCGCGTATTGTAATAGAGAGATTCGCGTATTGTAATAGAGAGATTCGCGTATTGTAATAGAGAGATTCGCGTATTGTAATAGAGAGATTCGCGTATTGTAATAGAGAGATTCGCGTATTGTAATTTTGAGATTCGCGTATTGTAATAGAGAGATTCGCGTATTGTAATAGAGAGATTCGCGTATTGTAATAAGAGAGATTCGCGTATTGTAATAGAGAGATTCGCGTATTGTACTTGAGAGATTCGCGTATTGTAATAGAGATTCGCGTATTGTAGTAGAGAGATTCGCGTATTGTAATAGAGAGATTCGCGTATTGTAATAGAGAGATTCGCGTATTGTAATAGAGAGATTCGCGTATTGTAATAGAGATTCGCGTATTGTAATAGAAGATTCGCGTATTGTAATAGAGAGATTCGCGTATTGTAATAGAGAGATTCGCGTATTGTAATAGAGAGATTCGCGTATTGTAATAGAGAGATTCGCGTATTGTAATAGAGAGATTCGCGTATTGTAATAGAGAGATTCGCGTATTGTAATAGAGAGATTCGCGTATTGTAATAGAGAGATTCGCGTATTGTAATAGAGAGATTCGCGTATTGTAATAGAGAGATTCGCGCATTGTAATAGAGAGATTCGCGCATTGTAATAGAGAGATTCGCGCATTGTAATAGAGAGATTCGCGCATTGTAATAGAGAGATTCGCGCATTGTAATAGAGAGATTCGCGCATTGTAATTGAGAGATTCGTGCATTGCAATTGAGAGTATTAATGCAATGTTACGAGATCAAAACGAATCGTAATTTATGATTCTCAGTATTCTTAGTATCTCAGTATGATTCTCTTAATTAAAAAAGTAAGAATCATAATTCTTAGTTTATGCAAAAGTACTTAAAAATAAGTATTCTTATGAGGTTTTTTATTTTCATTTAGTTGTCGTGACTAAGATTCGCAATTTCTAAATGTCGATCTTTAATTCTCATTTCATGGATGTTATAATATTCATGATTCATAAATTAAAAAAAATAATAATAATTTAAGAATGTTTTGCTTTTTGTTTTCTTGATTTTCGTTAAGGGATGTATTTCTATAAATTTTTAAATACTTCCATTTAGAAACATGATTTGATGGGTATTGCGTATATATATGGGTATTTGCGTTTTTAAATTTTAATGGGATTTCGATATAAGTGACTTCGTTCGAAAATGATTTACAGTGAATTATTCTGTGTTGGGAAAATTATAAAATCATAATTCATCTTGTGAAAAGAAATAATTTGACATTGCTCTAATACAAATTTAATATTTCAATTTAGAAAGATTAATTATTTTTAAATACTTCCATTTATAAAGATGTCTTGCGGGGTATGGTGTATAACAGTTTTTAAATTTTAGTCTGATTCCGATATAAGTGTTTGGATTCAAACTATAAAAATGCTGATTTGCAGTGAATTATTGTGTGTTGAAAAAATTATTTAATAAAATTCATCGTGAGAAAACAACTAATTTCATATTGCTCTTCTACAAATTTAATACTTCAATTCAGAAAGATTAATTATTTTTTTAAATAATTCCATTCTGAAAGATTAATTATTTTTAAATACTTCCATTTAGAACGATTAATTATTTTTAAATACTTCCATTTGGAACGATTAATTATTTTTAAATACTTCCATTTAGAACGATTAATTATTTTTCTGAAATACTTCCATTTAGAACGATTAATTATTTTTAAATACAGCAATTTTGAAAGGTTAATTATTTTTAATTACTTCCATTTAGAAAACTATTTTTAACTACTTCCATTTAGAAATGTTAATTATTTTTAAATAGTTCCATTTAGAAAGATTATTTATTTTTAAATACTTTCATTTAGAAAGGTTATTTTTAAATACTTCCATTTAGAAAAGTTATTTTTAAATTTTTCCATTTAGAAAGATGATTTGACGGGTATTGCGTATAACAGATTTTTATTAAATTTTAATGGGATTCCGATATAAGGGTCTTAGTTCACTTAACTATGAAAATGTTGATTTACAAAATTATTGTGTGTTGAAAAAACTATGTAATCATAATTTCTCATGCGAAAAGAAATAATACCACATTACTCTATTATATTCGTTCAGTATTTTTAGATATAAATAATGAACAAAAAATGTTCAGATCTCCTTAAATGAACTGGGACGATCTCTAGAGAATTATTAATGTTGGTTTTCATATTGTGAGATGATTTTGATAGGGACAATGTCAATATTTTTCGTCTTGTTAGATGTTCTATCACTGGTTGTTATGGTAACGTATACATTACTGCCAGAGGGGTATTCATCAACATTATTTTTAGGAGCTTGTGGAGTATATGTATCCTATTTTTTGTAGAATAGCATCAAGGTTTTGTTACCTATTTTGAAGATGAAGAATTGTAGAGCCCAAAAATATGTTATGGGTTGGGCATTTATAAATTTTAATTTTCTTTACACTAAATCTTGGTGAATTATGACTGGAAAATGTATATATTTGTGCAATATGTTTATACGACTAGGAAAATTTTAGATCTTATTTGATGCGGTTAAATTTAAATTCAAATGGGCTATTTTGTTGGTTCTCATATTTAAGTTCTGCAGCCGCTTCGCTAGGAGAACTGTGTTAAATAGCATATCTCTATTTAAATTATTTATTATCGTAGTTACATTGATGATCATCATATTTACTATAATAGCGATTTAAATTTAAATCAATGGTAAATTTTAATTAGCGATTTAATTAAGTAAATATAAATTTTGATTAATTAACGATTTAATTAGGTAAATATAAATTTCAATAAATTAAATCAATTAATTATACTTAATTATAATTTTATATAAAAACTCCACTATTCATGTATTAATATAAATTAAATTAAATTTTAACTTAATCTTAATTATTTAAAATTAAAATTATCAGAACGTTCAGTTCTAATGCAGCTGGCAATACAGAGACAGTTAATCTTTATGCCATAAGCAAGGGCTGCACCGCTGTTACTCCTTTAGCACTACCCAAGGGGTACGTGCAGATGAGGATATGCTACGGACGCCTGTAATATTATCCTCCACCGCTCTACAATCCTATTAGACTGGGACCTATGGTTTAAATTGCTTGCCAAACCACTACAAACATCCATGACACCGCCGGGATTCGAACCCGAAACCTATGATACTAAGCGCCAGAGACCCAGCCACTCGGCCATAGTCTCCCATCACTCAGAACATTCTTTTTAGCGCAACAGCCCCATGCCTACCGGCAAATTTCGTGACAGGAGATGTGTTCTTTCTACGTGGTTGGGTAGTCATCTCTATAGTCATATTAGACCGGGATATACGGTTTAAAGTGGATTCCGAACCACTACAAACAACCATGACACCACCGGTACTCGAACCCGAAACCTGTGGCATTGTGCGCCAGCGTTCCACTCACTCAGCCACCAGGCCTATTGGAATGTTATGTTTTAAAAATTCAACTTGCTACTAACATACATAATTAATTAAAATATAGCATGACTAAAAATATTTTCTGGTGAAATAATGAAACATTTAAATGTTATGGATTGTTTACATAATAATAAATCAACTTTTATGTTTGTTTTTTTCCAAGACACTATGCAACTCCAGAAAACTCCCCAATTTGCTAAGAAATTTATTTTTATCTAAATAAAAAAAAAAAAAAAAACTGGCATTCTTACATGAGTACATATGTTATTCTAAAAGTTATGAAAAATTATTTAAAATTATTTATTCCGAATTGAAAATAGAACAATTATTAATAATTTTGAAAGTCGTAATAATTAAAACATTTACCCATCATTATTTTTAATTTATTGATTCTGGATGTAATGACGCTCTATAATCCTGGCGGTGGCATGGATGTTTGTGAGTGGTTCGAAATCCACGTTAAACTGTAGGTCCCGGTCTGTTTAGCCCAAAGTGTGCACAAGATGACCGTACAGCGACAAACCAAACCGTAATAAACTGTGACGCTCTACGGTCATATTAAACTGGGACCTACGATTTAAAGTTAATTTTGAACCACTACAAACATTTATGGCATCGCCGGAATTCGAACCCAAAACCTGTAGTACCGAGCGCCAGACGCTAGTCACTAAACCGTCAGGTCCCAAATAATACTGACTCGTGTATTTGTTAAATTATAAATATTTAGTATGTTAAACATGTTATCTCTCATAAGTCTGGCCTCAACCCTAAAGCGGCCTGATGATCAATTGGCTAGCACTTGGACCTTTGATACCACAGGCGTAAGATTCGAATCCTGATGGTGGTATGGATGTTTGTTAGTGGTTCGGAATCCACTTTTAGCTGTAAGTCCCAGTCTGTTTAACCCACGTGAGCACAAGATGATCGTAGAGCGACAAACCGAACCTAACTTCAACCCTAAAGCGGCCTGATGTTCTTTTGGTAAACACAGGCTTCATGTTCGAATCCTGGTGGTGGCATAGATGTTTATTATAAATTTGGAATCCATGTTAAACAATTGGTCTGGGCCTAATTAGCCTAAAATGTACAAAACAAGGACCGTAGAGCGACAAAACCAAACCAAATCAACCCTAAAAGAAATTTCATTCCTGAAAATTATAATAATTTATTTCCTACAAGTTTTGTTATTTATCGATTTTCTTAGATTGTGATTAGATTTTAGATTTACGATTAGCTTTGATTTATCGATTTAATTATTTATCTAGCAAATAATTCATATTTTTTTTTTTTTTCTATTATATATAAGGCTTTGTTTCCAATTACATATTTTGCATTATTTTATACATTTATTAATATTTTATTATATTTTTGCTGATCAAAAGAAATCTAATTGGTCCTTTAAATAAGTGACAATTCGCGTAAGACATTCATTTCTTCCCAGAAATATTGCATATGTCCATACCAGTTTTGGAAGAATATCTAACAATATATCGAACAATAATATTCGATAAAATACAATTCTTCTACATAACGAGGTCATATTTTTCATGCATATATACTCATGTATTTCGAGGCTTTTTATTTGACATTTTATGCAACAAAGCAATACCCTTTTCAATATGTGCTCTACGTGCTCTCTGTTGACGAAGCTACGTTTTCATGCGAATATTGATATTTTACTATATATATATATATATATATATATATATATATATATTCAGCATACTTTCTGAAGCTGTAACTATGCTTATATTTGAGCGCTATCTTAATATACTGAATAGTATACATTTCATATTTCTTATTATTTACATAAATAATATATTTTCTATCAATTCACTTGCATGTTTTGAATGTATTTCTTAAGAAATAGAAAAACACTAGACACTTTTCTGTGAAATATTACGTTTTAAAATAAAAGTTTCTATTTTTTTAATTTTTTAAATGTTATAAATTTTATTTTTTAATCCAGGGTTGGCCAACCCACGGCACACCTATAACTTTTTCCGGCCCGTGGGATTTAGCACATTTTTACAAAATATATAGATTTTATTATGCCTAAAGAAGTGAAAACAAATGAATTTAAAAAAATACATCATGTTTTCCTCCCTATATTCAAAAATTAACTGTCGAAATTTACTTTGATTTTAAAATAATAATCCTGCTAATAAACGACATATATTGCCTGTTTTATTTAGGACTTACGGTTATGAGTTCGCAGAATAACTAAATAATATTTTGCGAACTCATGATGGTCGCGCAGCGATTTGTAAAGGCTAAGTGAAAGAGTCGAGATATAAATATCGCGCTAGTAAAATAAATATTTTTTAATGATTTCATTTTAATTATTTCATTTATATTTATATATTTTTTATACTTCATTTTTAGTGTTATATATTTTTTTTACGATGTCCGTTTAGTTTAATTGTTATATTCATGTTTACATGTAAGAATAATAAACACAATAATAACTCATTATGTTTCAATTTATCACTCCAAAAAAAGTCTATAGGGGTCTAAATCTAATATGAGGATATATAATTTTATAAAAGGCCCGCGGAGTTGCAATGCCTTTCCGAAGTGGCCCGCTAGTTTATTTGAATTGGCCAGCCCTGTTTTAATCGAACTCAATTATATCAAATAATTTGTAACATTAAAAATAACTTAGAAATTTGTAATACTGGGCCTGAATGGCCGAGTGTCTGAAGCTCGGGACCATAGGATTCGGGGTCGAGTCCCGGCGGTGCCATGGATGTGTGTAGTGGTTCGGAATCCCCTTTAAGCCGTAGGTCCTGGTCTAATAGGATCGTAGAGTGCGGTCTTGAGGTTGAGTCCGCCTTCATCCCTCGTGGTTCCTCGCTAAAGTGAAGCTGAAAAATACCCTTCGCCATGGCCCAGTCGCCTGCGACGAGTTCATTTGGACCTGGTGTAGGTTTTCCTGTACCAGGGGGATTAGCAACAAACAACAGATGCATTACTTTATTGGTAAATTACTTGAATAACTGTCTTCTAAACAAAAACTAAAATGCCATTTCCCTATCAGATTTTTACAACAACAACAACACTTATGCTTTTACAATTACTTTTATTTGCTTTTGTATTTGCACTTTTCTTTGAAAGGTACTTAACTGGTCTTGGAAGGCTTCCAGTTGATCCGAATGACGCGTCTTCTGTAGCAAAATTGTTCAACCATTCTTACTCTACCTTTTCATCACTTTGTTGAGTGGCTTTTATAGATCATTAAGTCGATGGATTTCTCTAGTCAATCTCTTGTTCGATACTTTCCATACTTCTTGGTGTCTTTATTAGCTAGAAAAGAATAGTAAACACTTAAATCTACTTATCACCTTGGCTCTTAGCACTGTTATATGCAATTCAGACTTGAATACTTGGTTAATTACTCCATTAATCATCCAGCTAACTACCAATTTCACATAGTACTGGTAATGGTGTATCAATTTCACATAGTACTGGTAATGATTTGTCAGTTCCAGATAGTTTCTCAAGAATCGTAGAAGTACTTGAGATTACTGCCTTCCTAATACTGTAAAATGTATTTTTTACTATGATGGATTAATTTGCAGTACTTTATTATTGATTCAGTTTAACTTTGTCTCAAATTCTAGTTTGAATCAACTAGTATTAAAAATTAAGTAAAAGCTGTATTAAAATAATTCGATTCTTTTCTGATTTAAAGTCAATACACAAATAAATTACAAAATGAATTACAACCAATTCTGAATTACAGTCCCCATGCAAATATTTATGAATAAAATTTTCACAATGTAAAATACTTTACGTCATATAAAACCAAAAAAAAAATTATAAAAATTCAATTATCGGAGATATCGATACAAAAGCTCTTTATATGACCAGCAACCTACATAAATATTTTTCTAAACTTTACTTTTAATCTCAATTTCACGATACCTGTTTTTATTGCTCTTCTGTGTGTTTTTTTTATATATAATAAAAATTCATCTGGCACATTTCGATTTGACAGTTCCTCCACACACCATTCCTACCCTACTGATCCTTCAAGGGATTAAACCTATTAAATGTCTCTGGCGAAAAAAAAAGTAAGAAACTGACAATAAGGAAAGTTTAATCCTCTCTTCTTAAAAAAAAAGTTCGTGTTCTTGACTTTTTATGAACAGTTACTACAGGTTTCTTTCAAAGAGGAGAGAATCTTTATTCGGGTCGTTTTAAAAACCAGACACTTCTTGCGAAATTGGGCGGGATTACCTGGAACGAGTAAGAAGATGGATACTCTGGAATAAACTTTAATCTTATCGTTACGGCCGAAAATCAGTCCATGCTGGATGTGAATTTTTATGATGTATCTCCTCAAACAGAAACTGTAAACCTCATTCTTTTCTGTTTTATGTCCTTTCCCAGGAAGACATATTTTTAGTGTTTTATTTTATGCCTCTAACTTTTGATTTGTTTGCTGATGGCCGAGTGGCTAGTGCTCTGGCCCACGGTCACACAAGTTTCGGGTTGAGTCCTCGACTTATGTTGTGAATGACTTATGAATTTGTAACACTGGACCTGAATGGCCGAGTGTCTGCAGCTCGGGGCCATAGGATTCGGGGTCGAGTCCCGGGGTTCCATAATTGTTTCTAGGGGATCGGAATCCACTTTAAACTGTATATCCTGGTCTAATTAGCTTAAAGTGTGCAAAAAATGATCGTAGAGCGACAAGTCAAAACCAAACTTCGTATTCCACTTATGAATGCCACTGACAGTGAATTGGGAACTTTTTGAAGCAAGTGCCTCACATTTTCTTTTCTTCCGGTAATACTTTCTTTTATTTTAGTAATTTGTCAATTCCAGATATTACTGGTAATGATATTTCTCAATTCAGATAGTTTCTCAAGTATCGTAGATGTACTTGCGATTATTGCCTTCCATAATAGTGTTCAAATGACTCTTTTAACTTTGATTAATTTGGTTAACTTTAACAGTTCTTTACTGTTGATTCAGTTTGACTTTAAATTTATTTGATTCAAACTAGAATTTGAAAGTTCAGTATAACTTATATTAAAGTAATTCGATTTTTTTTTATTTTTAGAACAGTACACGAACAAATTATAACTAATTCTGAATTATAATTCTCACACACATATTCATGAATAAACATTTTTGCAATGTAATGTATTTGACAACGTCATATAAAAACCAAAATCTGTCAAAATTCAATTACCATAGATATCCAGACAGAAGCTCTTTATTTGAACCTGAAACCTACATCAACATTATTTCTAAACTTTAATTTTAATCTCAATTTCGCAATGCCTGTTTGTATTGCTCTTCCGGGATATTTTTACAAAACTTCATCTGGCAACCTTTCGATTTAACAGTTCCTCCACGCACCACTCTTACCCTACTGATCCTTCCAAGGAATAAATCTATTAAATGTCTCTGAGGAAAAAAAAAAAAAGGAACTGACAATAAAGAAAGTTTAATCCTTTCTTCTTCAAAAAAATAAAAAAAGGGGGAAAGGTCGTGTTCTTGACTTTTTATGAACAGTTACTAGAGATTTCTTCTAAAGATGAGAGAATTTTTATACGGGTCGTTTTTAAAAACCAGACACTGGCTCCGAAATTGGACGGTATTACCTGGAACGTGCAAGAAGATGGCTATTCTGGAATAAACTTTAATCTTATTGTTACGACCGAAAGTCAGGCCATTCTGGATGTGAATTTTTATAAGTATCTCCTAAAACAGATGCCTCTAACTTTTGATTTGCTCGACAATGATGCGGTGGCCTGATGGCCGAGTGGTTTGAGCTAGTTTTGGATTTGAGTCCCCGTGGTGCCATAGATGTGTTTAGTGGTTCAGAATCCCCTTTAAACTACAGGTCCTGGTCTAATTAGCTTAAAGTGTGCAAAAGTTGATCGTATAGCGACAAACCAAACCTCCCCTTGTATTACACACTTATGTATACCACTGTTTACAGTGAGGTTAGAACATTTTAAAGCAAGTAACCCATATTTTCTTTTTCTTTTCTTTCAGTAATAGTGGTAATGATTTGTCAGTTCCTGATAGTACTGGTAATGATTTGACAGTTCCTGATAGTACTGGTAATGATTTGACAGTTCCTGATAGTACTGGTAATGATTTGACAGTTCCTGATAGTACTGGTAATGATTTGACAGTTCCTGATTACTGGTAATGATTTGACAGTTCCTGATAGTACTGGTAATGATTTGACAGTTCCTGATAGTACTGGTAATGAGTTGTCAGTTCCTGATAGTACTGGTAACGATTTTTCAGTTCCTTGATAGTACTGGTAGGGATTTGTCAGTTCCTGACAGTACTGGTAGTGGTTTGTCAATTCCAGATAGTTTCACAAGTACTTGCGATTATTGCTTTCCATAATACTGCGTAAATGACTCTTATAACTTCGATTAATTTTCAGTTTGACTTTCAAATTCTAGTTCGAATCAATTAAATTTAAAATTCCATAAAGCCTGAATTAAAGTGATTCGGATTTTTCTGATTTAAGATCAATACACAAATACTGTATAACCAATTCTGAATTACAGTTCCCCACACAAATATTTATGAATAAAATTTTCTCTATGTAAGTCACCATATAAAACCCAAAATCTGTCAAATTCCAATTATCTTAGTGATCGAGACAGAAGCTCTTTATTTGACCAACAACCTACGTAAACATTATTTCTAAACTTTAATTTTAATCTCAATTTTGCGATACCCTTTTTATTGCGCCTCTTGAGTTTTTTTTAGAAAAATTAATCTGGCAAACTTTCCATTTAACAGTTTCTCCACTCACTACTCTTACCCTACTGATCCTTCCAGGGATAAAATCTAAAGTTTAACGTTACGTTTTTTTTCTGTCTCTGAAGAAAAAAAAACACGTAAGAAACTGACAATAAGGAAAATTTAATCCAGTCTTTTCAAAAGAAAAAAAGAGGGGGGGGAGTACGTGTTCTTGACTTTTTATGAACCGATACTAGAAATATCTTTTAAAGTTGGGAGAATTTTTATTCGTGTCGTCTTAAAACTAGACACTGGCTGCGATACTGGACGGGGATTACCTGGAACGAGCAAGAAGATGGCTGTTCTTGAATAAACTTTAATCTTATTGTTACGGCCGAAAATCAGTTCATGCTGGATGTGAATTTTTATAATGTATCTCATGAAACAGAAACTGTAAAACTCATTCTTTTCTGTTTTATGTTTTTTTTAGGAAGACATATTTTTAGTGTTATTTTTTTAAGGTTCGAACTTTTGGTTTGTTTGACAATGAAGTATAGTTTTTAAAATGCAAATCAATATTTAGAATTTTAATGAAAATTTATGGATTAAAGATTTGTTTTGTCGCTCTACTGTCATTATTTTCAAATCTGGGCTAATTAGACTGGGACCTATAGTTTAATGTTGGATTCTGGACCACTCACAAAACCCATGCCACCGACCGGATTTGAGCTGAAGCCTGGATGATCACAGCGCTAGCGCGAAACATACAAAATGTTCTTTAGTTGCTGTAAAATTTAAAACTTCATTCATGTTTATGATGTCTTATACAAAATATAATTTATAATTAAACCATAAACCACAAAACCAAATTAAATTTAAATACATATCATAATCATTAAAAGGAAGAATCGCAATTGATCTCTGAACATCTATTGCCCTTTAAATGAAACTCAGTAACATGGAAAATCATAACTACCCTGCAAACGCCTTTTACCATTTGAAATATAAAAAATATTGATTCAAAAATGAAGCCAAATCTCTGCCGCAAAAAATATGCCTCACTATTTTTTAAAAGGTGCTTAAATTATTACATTCAAAAATATTTCCATCGAAAAGATGGTAACCTACATTTATGATTGAGAGAAAAAAGAAAACTTCCCCATTCTTTAATTTTTTTTTTTATCAAATGAATAAGATGTTTTAGCATGAAATGAATGGCCACCTTTCTTTCGACAGCTTTAATGACTGCAGTTCCTCCAAAAATTATGAAATTACGTGATAAGTGTTTACGCTTTTTGGCAAGCCCTTGGCACAATTTTGGCACGAGATGCCCTTCGATCTGGCTCCTCGCCAAAGGGCACCTTTCACACCGAACGAGGCAATTTGGGGTTTTCATTCTCACAGATTGATCAAGTCGCTGGTTAGGATGACATGCAATTGTTATCTTTTATTCGATTGGACGCTTGAGTGGGAAAAATTGGGGATTACTTCAGTATTGGGGAATATATAGAACGCCTCTGTTGCGCTAGACGGTAAAAATATTCTCTATATTAATCACACATTTAATGCTGTGGTCAATTAATACTTATAATGCACTGTGATCCTTGTCATGAATACATCCAATTTTGAATTTATTACACCACAAAAACACTAAGTTATTACATTTACACACTACATTTTTATTTACATTTACTAACATTTACTACATTTTTACATTTACATTACTACATTGTTTACATTTACTGACATTTACTATATTTTTAAGAATTTACTACACACAACAGTTATGGCATTTACATTATTTACATTTGCTACATTTACTAACATTTAATACATTTCTACATTAGTTATGTTTCTTTAGTTGTTGTAATAAAAATTTTAAAATGTTTCATCAGTTATTGTAATAAAAATTTTAAAATGTTTCATCAGTTATTGTAATAAAATTTTAAAAATGTTTCATCAGTTATTGTAATAAAAATTTTAAAATGTTTCATCAGTTATTGTAATAAAAATTTTAAAATGTTTCATAAGTTATTGTAATGAAATTTCAAAATGCTCATTAGTTTTTTTTTAACGAAATTTTAAAATGTTCATTAGTTGCTGTAACGAAATTTTAAAATGTTCATTAGTTGCTGTAACGAAATTTTAAAATGTTCATTAGTTGTTGTAATGAAATTTTAAAATGTTCATTAGTTGTTATGGAATTTTAAAATGTTCATTTGCTGTAATGAAATTTTTAAAATGTTCATTAGTTGCTTACTGAAATTTTAAAACATTCATTAGTTGTTCATGAAATTTTAAAATGTTGTTATTAGTTTTAAAGTTATTAGTTGTTGTAATTTTTAAAATGTTCATTAGTTGTTATGAAATTTTAAAATGTTCATTTGCTGTAATGAAATTTTTAAATGCTTATTAGTTGCTCTACTGAAATTTTCAAAACATTCATTAGTTGCTGTCATGAAATTTTAAAATTATTAGTTGTTAGTTAGATTTTAAAGTTCATTAGTTGCTCTAGTGAAATTTTAAAAACTTCATTCTGGTTTATGATGGCATATACAAAAAAAATGCACAATTTAACACAAAACACAAAACAAAATTAAATTTTAAATACATATCACAATCTATTGAAAGAAAAAATTGCAATTCTATTTGGATCTCTGAACTTCTATTGCAATTTAAGTGAAAACTCAGCAAGATGAAAAATCTTAACTACCACCAAACGCCTTCTACCACTTGAAATATAAAATATTGATTCAAAAATGGATGCCAAATCTCTACCTCAAAAAATATATCTCACTATTTTTTTTAAAGATGCTTAAATTATTACATCCTCAAAAAACTTTTTCATGAATAAATGGTAACCTACATTACTGATTGAGGAGAAAAACAAATCTTCCGCATTCTTTAATTTCTTTTTCATTTCAAATGAATAAGATGTTTAAGCGTGAAACGAATGGCTACCTTTCTTTCGACAGCTTTAATGATTGCAGTTCCCCAAAATTATGAAATTACGTGATAACTGTTTACGCTTCTTGGCAAGCACTTGGCACAATTTTGGCACTAGATGCCCTTCGATTTGGCTGCGGTCCAAAGGGGGCGACAGGGCACCTTTCACACCGAACGAGGCAATTTGGGGTTTTCATTCTCCACAGATTGATCAAGACGCTGGTTAGGGTGGCATGCAATTGTTATCTCTTATTCGATTGGAAACTTGAGTGGGAAAAATTGGGGTTTTTTCGAGTATTGAGGGGAATGTATAAAACAACTATTTTGTACCAAGATGGTAAAACAATTATCTATATTATCCAATGTTTAATACTGTGGGCAATTAATACTTATAATGCACTGCAATTTGACAAAAATACATTTATTTTTTTTGAATTTATTACATGACAAAACACTAATTTATTATGATTTACTACATTTTTATGAATTTACTACACGTATACTAAATTTTTTGAATTTACTACACATTTACTAAATTTTTTTGGAATTTACTACACATTTACTAAATTTTTTTTGGAATTTACTACACATTTACTAAATTTTTGGAATTTATTACACATTTACTAAATTTTTTGGAATTTACTACACATTTACTAAATTTTTTGGGATTTACCACATATTTACTACATTTTTGCGAATTTACTACATAATTTATTACAAATTTTACACATTTACATTTTTACGGATTTACTATGCAATTTATTATGAATTTACTACACCATTTAATAATTTACTACACCATTTAATACGAATTTACTACACCATTTAATACGAATTTACTACACCATTTAATACGAATTTACTACACCATTTAATTTTACTACACTTTATTACATTTAACTTATTTACATATTTATTACAGTCTTACGAATTTACTACACTTTTACTGTTAAAATTACATGCATACACCACCAAAGTACACCACAGAATAGGAATGTTGTATAACGTCGATTTGGTAAAACATTTAATTTTATATAATTTATTATACAATTATAAATTTTTATATGATTTAATATAATTTTATCTATTTTTAATTTATTATTTTTGATACAATCATTAAAATTACTTGTCTGGTTTCTCTAAATAAATTAAATTATTTTTTATAATTCAGGATTAAAGGTTTTATTTGCATTGAAGCAAAAGGCCTTTTTAAGCTTTTGTGTTTCAATTTAAGGATTTCTATTATAGTAATTGGAAAAACAATTAATATAATTCAATTTATTATATATTTTTACATGTTTTTTTTAACATGAGGTCGCTCATGTTTCACTGAAGTAAGTTACGAATTACCACCAGCATGTATGTCTAGTTGTTTATCCCTTTGATTATTATTATACATACTGCAAATCAGAATCAAAACCCGCGAATTGTGATTAGGTATATCCCTGCAATACTAAAAACTGCCTTCAATAGCAGCTGGAAAAGAAAATCCTAGAAATAAGGATTATTTGAAATGTGTCTTATCCTGAGAAGAAATACAAATACCATCCGGAAAAAACCATAAAAAATAAACAAACTCAAAAGATTCCCTTCCTGATAGCGAAAGATATGAAATGTGTCATATCCTGAGAAGCAATACAAATACCATTTGAACCTAATTTTTATACTATAATGACCTAGAAATCAACAATATCCACAGTCAATGCAATAGTTAAATCGGCACTTTGTTTCTAGTAGTTTGACTGATAGCAAAATAATTGGTATTATTTTTTTCATCATTAATAAAAGCCACCTTCATCTCTGAAACATAAATATGTAGAATCTGCTGCATTTGCAAATCATGGGCCTGTGCCATCGACATCTTCAATTACTGTTCCCCGGAAAAACACATACAATGCTACAAAAAGAAATAAGGATAAAATTTTAAAAAAAAAATCCCTGAAAAATTTAACCAGAAGGAACAGAAACAAAACATAAAAAAAGAACACCATAAAAAATAAACAGAACTCAAGAGATTACCTTCGCAATAAGGAAAGATGTAAAAGCCACCCTTGCTACCTCATCAGAATCTGAATCATCAGAATTGGAATAAGTATCCCTGTCAGCTGAAAGTTCCTCAAATGATGAGGATGTCGTAAAATACGTCGTGAATAATAAAGTTATGGACAATTTCGGGTGAATTTTAAACGAAATATTTAACCTTGTGATAATAGGTATGATGCCCTTGTGATGTATAAAATTAAGCTTTCTTAAATTAATTTTATTTAATTAGCATTCAGTTTTGTAACATTTTTTTAGTTCAATTTAAATAGATTTTATAGATAAATTGATTGAAGTATTAAGTATTCTTTGGTGCAGCTTGACCTGGACCAGAACCACAAAATAGCACCTATCCAAACTTCTTCAATGGCGCAACGTGGGCCAAAGCCGTCTTCCTACTGGCAGATTTCGAGACAGAAGTTTTTCTTTTTACGGGGTAGGGTTGTCAGGCCTATGCTCTACAGTCATATTAGACTGGGACCTACTGTTTATAGTGGATTCCGAACCACTACAAATATCCATGGCACCGCCAGGACTTGAACCTGAAATCTTTGGCCCCGACCACAAATCACTTGGTCATCAGGCCCGATATTTGGAGCATTCCTTGTATAATAAAGCTAAACATAACTGAACACATAACTATCTTTATATATAAAATTCTTCTCTATATTTGTTTATCACTGAACTCCTCCTAAACGACTGGACGGGTTTTGACGAAATTTTTTTGTGTGTGTGTGTTAGAGTGGGATGGTTTAGATTGACAATTGGAACCGGTACGGGGCGCTACAATCTGGTTCTTGTGTACGTGTGTTTGTCACTGAATTCCTCCTAAACGGCTTGACCGATTTTGATGAAATTGCGTGTGTGCGTGTTTGTCAAAATATGGATAGTATTTTTTTTTTGCTTTCCCTTTTGTTGTAAGTAGCCACCACCTGGCGCTGCAGTCTATCAACTTCTATACCGTTCAACCAATCTCTATGAAAATGGGTAAAAATATGTATTCTAGTATGGAAAATCTGTTTTTCGCTATCCGCTTTATTGTTACATGCAGCCGGAGGGTGCTGCAGCATTTCATCTTATATACCATTCAAAGGATATCTATGAAAATTAATATGCACATATATTGAAACATGGAGAATATATTTGAGATATGTAATTTTCTTCAATGCATTTTTTTTTGCAGGACAACATATGTTTAGTTCTGCTAGTATATAATAAATTATCTATAAAATATTAGTTATTTGCCTTTATTTTATTACCATATGAGACTTTTTTTAATATTTAGATGGTTAAAGTTATAGTTAAAGAAGACATAATTTTAATTCTGATAATGACAAATCTGAGTGTCACGTTAGTAATTTCATGAAATAAAATCTTTCAAATGACACCTGGAATTGAATACTTATTTGACCTAGTACATGTCATGTGCCAGATACGTATTTATAAATATAATGAATTTATTCAAATGATATTTTATTATAAATTTTGTGAATGTAAGCAAACAAATTAGGGAAAATTAAATTGAAGTTCTACTGGAGTCATAGCTTTTGAAACTTTGTTTACGGAAAAGAATTCACATTGTTTGAATAATGACTTAAATTCTTGAATGTTATCCTAACGATGTTATTTTTCTATTAATTTATTGAGCATTCTAAAACCATATAAAAAAATTAATTATATTCAATTCAGTTATGTGAAAATTTTCTTTTAAATCAGATTCTCACTAAAACTAGTACACGAATCCAAAAGCTGTTTTCAAAGAAAAAAAAACTTGAAATACATCAATTGTTTTTCTCTCTCGTGAATTGAATAGAGAGTAAAATTAATTATGTGAATATAACACGATAAGGGCGTGTGAGTTGGATTGCCTTATTAATGATGTCTACTTGTAAAACTTTCATTTACTTTTTAAAGATAGAAGAGTAACTGAATCATTGTTTTCTGGATAAAAATATAAAAAGAAGAATTGCAGTATTCTTATTAGTATGCACATGTTAGATAATTAAGATAAAAAAAAAAACGATTAGATAAATTTTTTATCTTACTTTTAATAACATTAATATAGAGCTTCTAAAGATTCACACAGGAATTTAAGCATTAATATCTGCACAGCAAAAATATCTATCAAATTATCTCATCAATCGGAGATCCCAAAAGATTTATTTCGGAACAAAAAAAGTTATCTAAGCTTTTCAGAATCAGTAAAAGTTAATGTGTTTTTTTTTGCTAAAAGTAGTGCTTTGTATTGTAACAGTTTCTCCTTGGATATTTCTTTTCATTCCATTGATAAGTGTGGCCATGTCTTTGGGCCTTTGATTTGGCTGTCAATTTTCTGGTTGTTGTTTTTAGGGGACGAAGCTCTGACAAGGGTGCACTCTCAAAGCTCTCATCTTTAGAAGTCTCTGGCATTGTTGACTAGATAACACCCTTCTGGGTCAGATAAGTCGGTTGTTATTCTGGTAATTTCCTATTGCAAATAGATGCCAGTTAAACTAAATATCTCTCTTTTTTTGGAATAACCATTAAAATTTAATAGAAAAAAGGCAAGTGATAAATTATCGATTATACACACAGTGTAAATAATTTTGTTTTTCTGATTTCGGAAATTCAATAATATTATCTCTACGTATAAATTAAATTAAAATGCGTGAGTTACTGGAAAACCCTAGTCTTTTTTTTCCCCTTATTTTTATAAAGATCGTCGAAAGGTCATGTTGTATTTATTTCAAAATAAAAGTTTATGAATAAAAAATACAAAAAATCCGTATTATCAATTATATGTATCCAACAATATAGTGTGCTGTTGTTGTTACTAATCCCCCTGGTTCAGAAAAATCTACACCAAGCTCAAATGACCCATTTCTGGTTGCTGGTCCATGCCTAAGGGTAATATGCAGCTTCACTTTCAGCGAGGAACCACGAGGGCTGAAGACAGACTCAACCTCAAGACGACGCTCTACGATTATATTAGACCGGGACCTACGGTTTAAAGTGGATTCCGATCAACTAGAAACATCGAGACTCGTACCCGAAAACCGTGTCACCGAGCATCAGTCACTCGGCCATCAGGCTCTATATTTGGAGCTTTTTGATTGTATATTGAAACAAAGGAACGTTAAACCATAACTTTTAGTTAGATAAAATATTTTTTATATTGCTTTTAATGACATTAATATAGGGTTTCTAAAAATCCACGCAGGATTTAAGCATTAAAATTAACACAGCAAAAATATATATCCAATCATCTCGACCGAAATCAAGAAAGATTTATAACAAAGAAAGATTAACAAAAAGAAGTTATTATCTAAGCTTTTCTGAATCAGCAAAAGTTAATGTGTTGTTTTTTTTTGTTAAGAGTAGGCATCTGTATCGTACCTTTGGATATTTCTTTTTATTCCATTGATAAGTGTGCCCATGTCTTTGGGCCTTTAATTTGGCTGTCAATCTTCTGGTTGTTGCTTCTTAGGGGACAAGGTGCACTCTCTACTGTCATCTTTAGAAGTCTCTGGAAATGTTGACTAGATAACACCCTTCTAGGTGAGATAAGTCGGTTGTTTATTCGGGAAATTTTCTATTGCGAATGGATAACAATGACAGAATTTTAAACTAAATCTCACTTTATTTTTTGGAATAACCTTTAACATTTAATACCAAAATGCTAGCTACAAGTTATCAGTATATAAAATGCAAATTTTTTTTTGATTTTAGAAATTCAATAATAATACTTTCTATATAAATATACAAAAAGTTTTCTTTAATGGAATTTTTTTTTTATTAATTATATATATATATGAATATATTTTTTATGAATATATATATAATCCTTTGGGCTGATTTCAAATCATTATTTAATTAAAAATCCATAAACATGCGAGATGCATTACGTAATTAAATAGAAATGCACTACATAATATTGTATACTATAATGCAGCATATTTCTTCCTCATATAGAATATATTTGTCTACTTTTTCTAACTTGTTAACAAGCTAGTGCAAGAAGATTGTGTTAACACCAAATAAAAATATCCTTCTTTGGAAACATAAAAGCACACAAAATAATGGTTACCCCAAGCAAGATCGACAAACTGAATCGTCGAAAGAATCAGATCTTTCTAATGCTAATAAATCTTTGAGGATAAAGTAAATCGTCAAAGATACTTTTAAGAAAGTATGGATTATCTTTTAACCGGCTGATTTGTAAAAAAACACATGCAACGCCAAATATTTGTCAGGCAAACTTTAAACACCATAGGACATCACGATCTTATCCTATATATATATCCAATCCATTTTTTTTTCGTCATTACATTAAGCTCAAAATTTTTTACCATCTAAAGAAGAATATTTACTTTCTTATTTATTCTCTAATTATGAAATATTTCTCTGATTTACTTGTATATTTAAATGAAGCTGTGAATTCATTCTCTATTACGAAAGATTTTTCCAGCGTTCTTTACATAGTATCTTTGAGTTGTAAAAAAGTCATGCTTATTCATGTTTAAAGTGAAAAAATTATATATGAAACTTTGTAGGGATTTAATAATTATACCTTATAAATATATATAAAAAAATCACATTTCTATTAAGTCATAAGACACATTGACTACAATAACATTGAAATTGTAATTTTTAATACTTTTTTTTTAAAGAAAAATTCATATGAAATTAGAAATTGTTTAGGAATTGTCTAAGAATCATCAAGTTTGTCAAACAGTTAATTAAAAAGTTAAAAAAACTATTAGCCCGACAATAAACACAAAAGACCATATCGTAAGACACATTTACTACAATAGCATTGAAATTGTAATTTGTAATACTTTTTTTGAAAAGAATATCCATCTTGCAACTACGAATCGCTTATTACTTTTTCTACGAGTCATCATCTCCACAACGATAACCAATGTATATTTTAAAGATTTTTATCACATATATAAGTGAGATATACAAATTCACCTCTAACATTTACTGAAATACTCGTACAACACAAAAACCCAAATAGATTTAAATACACTTCAGAGTTTCCTATTGTTAAATTAAAACCTCATTTTTTGTTCTAGGTTTGGACAATAATTTGAAAACGTTCTTTGTTTTAAGATTTTAAATAGCTCCCAGAAATAGCACAAAAGCAATTATCTGCTCGAAGAAAACCCTTTCTATACAACTACGAAATAAGCGCTTTCTACATATGCCACGTGCAGACCTTCCAGACGCTCTTTTCCAGACTGTCACCCTTTTCTTTCTCCGGAAACAATTCCCGCCGAATTGAGTTCTCGCCTGGCTCGAATAAAGCGGCCGAGAGAGAGATCAATAGGCAAAAGCCCATCCATTTCCTCATGCCATTTGCAGCCACCAACAATGCATCGCACGTTCTGCTCATTTTTGTTATCGAAAGAACTCATAACCCGTCCATTAACTCCGAAAGTAACCATTTCCTCCACTTCCCCCATTCAATTGGTAAAAGAACTTCGAAAACCTGAAGAAGCAAGGGGTGGAAAAATAAACACGAATTCTCAAGGTAGATATTTTTATTTGGTAAATCGCGTTTTCATCCGATTGATGTTCAATCGTTGTTGTTCTGGAGGAGTTACCATAACGGCTAGATACATGTTTATGCTTAACTAATGCTAAATACTTTAAAATGGTGGACAGATGTGAACTTTGGCAACATGTTGCTTCCTTTTTCATTTGGATAAACGAATTATTATGAATTTCTGTATGTATAAAAAATGCCAACTTTCTTAATTTAAAGTTCTCTAGAAATGTATTAATACTTTCATATCAGCTAGTGATCCGAGAGATCTTTATTCGAGTTACAACAAATGCCATTATATAATTTGCATGTTAAATCTCCCACAAATTTGAAAAGTTAATTAGGAGGTCAACACTTTCGAGGCTGTCACAAGGAATATTCTGACGCAAAGTGTGGTATCACCACTAAAATAAAAAGTATATTACATACATAATATACATACATAATATAATATAAATCTTTTTTGGAATAAATAATTATTGGAAAATAATTATTTTTTAAAACTATTCTTGGGATTTTTAAAAATAACTGCTTATAAGCACACCCTTGACGCTTTATGCTACTCAATAAAGACACTATTTTGGTGGATCTTTACATTACTGCACAAAGCATTCCTGTATCCAGAGCTATGTAGCTCGACATCAATAAAAAATGTAAGGATGATCAAAAGATTATTACAAATTTAAATTAAAAAAACCTTTAATTATGGAATTATGGTAGTACATTTCATATTAAGATGGATAACAAAATTTGGTATAATATTTTATAATTAACATATATTGTTGTTTCTTATCCCACTTGGCCGACAGCAACATCTGGACCATGCCCATGAACCCTGCGTCTTAAACCGACGAGTCATGATAAAGGGTAAAAATGCAGCTTCTTTTTGTTCTTGCCCTTGCGGCACATATGTCTACCATTTTGAAGTACTTAAGCATAAACTTGTCGTAGGAAGAAATATCGATTTGTCAAATAAAATAGGTACCTCGAGAATTCGTAAACACTGTTTACTTTTCTATCCCTTGCTTCTTCGGGTTTTAAAAGTTGCTTACCAGTTGAATGAGGAAGTGGAAGAAACGGAAGAACTTTCCTTCCACAACTGAAAGGAAACAAAAAACAGATTTAATGAATGCATATTTAACTAAAAATTAAGTAATTTAAATTGAAAATGTTGATTTAAAACGTGAATTATAGATTATATGATGACATTTGTTGTAATTCGAACCAAGATTTCCAGGTTCAAACGCCAATAGGAAAGCATTAACATATTTCTAGAGAATTTAAAACTAACCTAGTTGATTCATATTTTGTATAAACATGGAAATTCAGAATAATTTGTTTATCCGAATAATCAATGAAGATACAAGTTGCCAAAGTTCACATCTGTCTACCATTTTTAGTAGCTACTACTATTAAAATGGTAGACAGATGTAGATGAAACTCTACTACCAAGTAGTAAGCTTACTTAAGCGTAAACGTGCATCAACAATTATGGATCCTCCAAAGAACATCTATTCATCATCAATCGGATGAAATCACGATTTGCCAGATAAAAATATTTACCTTGATAATTCGTTTTTACTTTTCCATCCCTTGCTTCTCCAGGTTTTCGAATTTACTTACCAATTGAATGAGGAAGCTGGGGAAATGGTTACCTTCGGAGTTAATGGACGAGTCATGAGTTCTTTCGATAACAAATGAGCAGACGTGCGATGCATTGTTGGTGGCTGCAAATGGCATGAGGAAATGGATGGGCTTTTTGCCTATTGATCTCTCAGCTGCCTTATTTGAAGCAGGCGAGAACTCAATTAGGCGGGTATTGTTTCCGGAAAAAGAAAGGGGGACAGCCTGGAAAAGAGCGTCTGGAAGGTCTGTACGTGGCAGATGCCTTTATGCCATAATTGCATGGAAGGGAGTTTTCTTCGAGCAGATAATTGCTTTTGTGCTGCCCAAAGAGCTATTTAAAACCCAAAGACAAAGAAGTGTTTTCAAGTTATTGTTCGAACTTAGAACAAAAGCCTTAATGAGTTTTTAATTTAATAACAGGAAGTTCTCAGGTTTATTTGAATCTATGAGATTTCATGTAAATGTTAGAGTGAAAACTGTATATGTCACTTTGAAATGTGATAAAAAAGACAAAATTACATCGGCTTTGTTGAGCAGATGATGAAACCTAGACAAGTCCTAAATAATTCGTAGTCTTGAAATGAACTTTCTTTTAAAAGCAGTATTAAAATTACTACTGTAATATCATTGTAGTTAATGTGTCTTACATGATCTTTTGTTTTTATTGTGATTCCATTTGCTTTTTTAATTTTTTAATTAACCAATTAATTGCTTAAAAAATTTGAGATTCATTTCATTCATTTTACTTGAAATTCATTTTGAAATTAAAAATTGCTTAGAAAAATTAAAAAATAAAGAAACATATTGTCAAACTGCACATCTATCCACCATTGTAAAGTAGTTAGCTTACTTAAGTGTAGACGTACATTTAGCTGTCATGGCTTCTCCTCCCAAACAACAACGATTCGTCATCAATGGGATGAAATCGGGATTTGCCATAAAAATATTTGCCTTGAGAATTCGTGAACACTGTTTACTTTTCTGTCCCTTGCTCCTTCAGGTTTTCAAAGTCACTCACAAATTGAATGAGGAAGTTGAGCAAGTGAAGGAAATGGCTACTTTCAAAATTAATGGACGTGTTATGAGTTCTTTCGATAACAAATGGGAAGACGTGCGATGCATTGTTGGTGGCTGCAAATGGCATGAGGAAATGGATGGGCCTCTGCCCATTGATCTCTCTCTCAGCTGCTTTATTCGAACCAGGCGAGAACTCAATTCGGCGGGAATTGTTTCCGGAAAAAGAAAGGGGTGACAGCCTGGAATGAGCGTCTGGAAGGTCTTTACGTGGCACATGTAGAGAACGTTTATATCATAATTGTATAGAAGGGGTTTTCTTCGAGCAGATAATTGCTTTTGTGCTGCCCCGAGAGCCATTCGAAATCCTAAGACGAAAAATTCGTCTTTGAATTATTGTTCAAACCTAGAACTTGATGAGGTTTTAATTTAACAGCAGGAAATTCTCAAGTATATTTAAATCCATTTTGATTTTCGAGTCGGACGAGTTATTTTTGTAAATGCTGGAGGTGAATTTTTATGTAACACTCAGAAATATGCCAAAAAATATCTTTAAAGTTTCATCCGCAATCGTTTAGGAGTACAAAAATCCTTAATAAAGCTGGGAATTTTTGTACATATTTTTAAGGTATAGTTAATAAATCCTTCAAAGTACCATAATATTATTAATTTTTCTCTTTAAAAATGAATAAGCATGACTGTTTTGCAACTCAGAGATAGTATGTAAAGAACGCTGGAAAATTTTTAAGTAATAGAGAATGAATTCACAGTTTCCATTTATGTATTCATGTACATCAGAAAAATCTTTCCTGACAGGAGAATAAATAAGAGAGAAAACATTCTTCTTTAGACGGAAAAAGTTTACAGTTTAATATAATGATGAAAAAAATGGACTGGATATATATATCTGGGAAAAGATCGTGATGTCTTATGGTGTTTAAAGATTGTCTGACAAATATTTGTCTTCCATGTGTGTTTTTCACTGATCAGCCCGTTAAAAGTGGTTCTTCATACTTTTTGGCCATTTATTTTTGAGGATTTAGTAGCATTAGAAAAGTCTGATCCTTTCGACGTTTCGTTTGTTGGTCTTTCTTGGGGTAACCATTATTTTGTACTCCTTTATGTTTCCAAAGAAAGATAATTTTATATGGTATTACCACAATCTTCTTACATTAACTTGTTAACGAGTTGTAACGAATGGAAAAAGATAGAAAAATCTATTCCATCTAAAAAAGAAATATGTAGGACTTACATTATAAAATATTATATAGTACATTTCTATTTAAATATATAATACATCTCGTATGCTTTATGGATTATTTTAGTTAAATAATGATTTGAAATTAGGAAAGAATATGATAATATAGGATAAGATCGAAATATTTTAATGGTATTTAAAGATTGTCTCACAAATATTTGCTCTTCCATGTGTTTTTTCAAGGATCACGGAGGTTAAAATACTTTTATATTCTCCATACTTTTCTTTTATGAATTTTTTGACTATTTATTTTATCCTCAAAGATTTATTAGCATTAGAAAAGTCTGATCCTTTTATCGTTTAGATCTTCTTGGGATAGCTATTATTTTGTGCACTTTTATGTTTCAAAGAAAGATATTTTTATATGGCATTAACACAATCTTCTTACAGTAATTTGCTAACGAGTTGTGACATATAGGAAAAAAGGAGAAAAATATATTTCATCTTAAAAAAGAACCACATGGGCAGTATAGTATACAATATTATAAGTACATTACTGTTTAATTAATAATACCACTAAAATGTTTTATAGATACTTTTAATTAAATAATGATTTGAAATTAGGGTCATAATAATTTATCTAATGCATTAGAAAGAAATCAAGCGTATATTTTTGAATTTGTTACTATTTTTTAGCAAAAAATTATAGAACGATAGTATCAAAATTATAAGGAATGCATAAAATTAATCATTAATTCAATAATAACAGGTATGTTGTTGGCATTCGTACATATAAAGTTTCAGTAAAATACGCAAAAACAATTTTAGAAAAAAAAAAAATAAATAAAAAAACTGCAAACTATAAAATACTTTTTTAACTGTTAAATACTCATTCAGCCGTAAATAACAATACTATTTAAATATTTTTGCGAGACTAACCAGAAATAAAAGTAAAACATTTGAATAAGAAAATAGTTATGGCTGTCTTTGGTACCACAGGCTTCAGGTTCGAATCGTGGTGGTGGCTTGGATGCTCATTAGTGATTCGGAATCCACGCTAAACTGTAGGTCCCATTCTAATTAGCCCAAAATGTGCACAACATGATCATAGAGTGATAAACCAAACCAAACCTAAGAAAACAGTTAAAAAAACAAATTTCTATATCGTCAGAATCTGAATCAGTGTCAATAGACAAAATTTTGCGAAACTATCCTAGAAAATTATGTTGTAGTTTATGATGTACGCGGACAGTAATATGACATGGTGTCGTGATATGTAATTTATAGTAACTGTTTTTTAACTACTATAAATTATCAATTACTTTTTCAATCATTCGCTGCAACATATTGGACAATTTTTAATTTGTATCAAATGAAAATCGTTTATATGATCTTCGATGTGCGTGGTATTAAGACTAATTGTATTACGTAAATTTATTATTCGGACCTGATGATGGAGTGACTAGCGCTCTGGCGTTCGGTTAGAGTCCCAGCGGAGACATGGATGTTTGTAGTGGCTAGGACTCCACTTTAAAACGTAGGTCCCGATTTAAAATGACATTTAGGCATAGGGGCATATTTAGGCATTTAGGGCTGACACCCCAACCCTGACCCCTGCTTTTTACTATGATTATTCGTAATATCAGCTGGTTTCTGTTTAACATTCTAAAATATATTTAAGAGTGTTGTGTACAAAGATTGGTTTTGTTTGTCGCTCTACGGTCACATTTTGCTCACGAGGGCTAATTAGATTGGGATCTACAGTTTAATGTAGACATCCGCTCACAAACATCCATGCCACTTCCAGTATTATTCGAACCTGAAGCCTCGTAGAGAAGTCCAGAGCACTAGCTATTTGGCCATCAGGTTCGCTTTGTGCGATGAAGAATTAACAAACAAAAATAATTTAATTTTTGTTTCCTAATGAGCATGATGCACCCATCATACAATGCGATGTTTTGCTATTATTTTTGTCAATAGTTGCCTCTTTTGGAACCTCATGTCCGAGTACCAAGCTCTCTGGCACTCAGTGCTGCAGGTTGCGGATTCGAATACGGCGGCGCCATGGATAGTTGTAGTGGTTTGGAATCCACTTTAAACTGTAGGTCCCAGTCTCATATGACTGTTGGACAACCTTACCCAGTAAAAAGAAAACATCTCCCTCTCTCGACATCTGCATGTAGACTGCCTTGGCCCACCGTGGGACTATTTCACCAGATAAGAAGAAATGTATTATTATACCAAAACGTTCTTTGGTCTCGGCCTTCTTTTGAAATATCATTTTCTCTCCAGAAAAACAAAGTTTCTTACTTATAAAACTTTTTATTAAGCCTGTCCTAATGTGTGGTTCAGGAAACCTGGTCTTTAATAAAAAAATGAAGAACACAAAATATCAGTTTTTTGAAAGATTCTCAAAAGCATCCTTGGGGAACAAAACAAATGGTCGTTGACGAAGACGCTTTAATATAGAAATTTTACGAAATCTTTAAAGAGAGTGATATAATTAAAAGTATTAAATTTAAAAAAAAAATGAATTGTGTCGCTCATTCCTAAAATGGATGAAAAAAATTCAGTAAGGAAGGTTTTTGTTGCAAAGTCCTTCACTCGCCATAAAAGACGAAGATCAAAATCAATCTTGAAAATCACATTGATTCAATTGAATCAGATTTTAGAGGATAGGAGTGAAAATTTTGCAGACTAAAGCAAAAAATAAGCTGTCCTGGAGGAAAGTTCAGCAGAAAGCCTTGTAGAAAAATATGATGATGTTGATTACATCTTTAGAATATTTTTGTGGCTTAATTTTGGCATAATGATTTTAATATGATTTATTATATATAAAATTGTTTAGCGCGGCATAAATAAATATTAATGTTATCTGAATGTACTTGAAATCTGTATATTTAGTTCATTTCTTAAGAACTAAACATAGTTTAATAGTTGGTATAAATTTCAAAAAGGTATATTATACCAATGTTGCCCGATGGCCGAGGGACTAGTTCTCTGACGCTTGATGTCACAGATTTCGGGTTCGAGTCCCGGCGATGTCATGGATATTTATGACTCTGACTTCTGACTATAAACATCCTACAAACTACCAAATATTATTCGGTTCCCAATTTAAACCATAGATTCTGGTCTAATATAACTGTAAAGTGCAGGGCTGACAATCCTATCCTGTAAAAAGAAAACATCTCTTGTCACGAACGGTTATTTTGTGCCCACTAATTATACCGGGGACTACAGCTTAACGTGGATTCTGAACTACTACAAACATCCATGCCATCGCCAGGGATTTGCATCTGAAACCTGTGGTACCAAAGACCAGAGCGCTTGCTAATATGCCATTAGGAGAATACTATACCAAGAAACTAAAATCGTTTCCAAAATACCTTTGTGATTTTGTTGAAATAAATGTTTATTTATAAGGAAAATCTATATTTTAAAAGAAGAATGAATTAAAAAATTTATCTTCAGTATTTAATCTCAATATTCAACAATCATCTCAGATATTGTTTCGAAACGCAAGCATGAGTAAAAACATTATTTTAAAATCATAGTGAAAAGTATTTTTCATTAAAAAACTTTCACATTAAATATGGCTCTTTCGCTCAACTTTATGTAGAAACCAAAAATTTTCTTAATTTCTTAGACCAGCACGATTCTTTTGGGGATATAGTTCACTTCTTTTAGCGTTTATTAAAATTAGTCATGATATATTCAAAAAAATATTCAGATATTTCTATAATAAGTATAAAAATATTTATATTGGACTATTTAGATGTAAATTTCTTGCATTTTTTAAAACACATTAATGTCGAATTTCACTCTATTCAAGTTATCTCACCAGTCAGAAAATGTTGTTTTGCTGACTTTCTTACATTATTTATAATTAGAGAATAAAACGTTATTCAAATTCTGAATTTTGATAAAATTTTTGTTGTTTTATAATTAAAAGATCTTGTACCATTACTACACGGCGTTGAAATGGATTACAATTCCCTTCAGTGTAATTTTTTACCTTATGATTTTCCATCGTATTTTTTGATAGCTGGTGACTAACTCAAAATACCCCGGTGATTTTGTGTAAAATCGCAATGATATGAAATATAATGCAAATCACGATGTATTACAATGATTTTGTAAAATATCTTTTGTATTGTGAAATTTAAAATAAGGTAATTTTTTTGGATGAAATAAAATTAAAACAAAATAATCAAAACTAAACAATTAACTAGCACAAAATCTAAATAAATGAATAGTTTAAAAAAACTAAAAAACACGCTTTTAGAGTTAATCAAACTAAAAAGTAAAAAAAATAATTGTTAACATAAGAATAAAATGACTGACGAGAAAATGAATGTCACTGTTCTAAAAGCGTGGGGTGCTCGATATCAATCGCTATAATTTTTCACTAGTTCATTCCAAAAGCAGAGTTAGTTTAAAAAAAATGTCATACAAAGCACCCCACGCTTTTGAAACAGTGACATTCATTTTCTCGTCAGTCATTTTATTCTTATGTTAACAATTATTTACTTTTAGATAGATTAACTCTAAAGATTTTTTAATTTTTAAACTATTAATTAATTTTTTACTTTTTAGTTTGATTACCTCTAAGCGTGTTTTTAATTTTTTAAACTATTAATTAATTTTTTACTTTTAGTTTTTTTAAACTGATTTTTTTATTTTATTTTTTTTTTACTTTTTTATTAACTGTAAAAGCATGTTTTTTTAAAACTCAAATGCTAAAGGAATATGTCGTTCCGATCATTAGTCATCGTCATCCACTTTCAAATTCTTTACCCTTTCATTCTACATGGGTCAAATTGCTCTTCATAAGTTAAAAAAAAAATCGCTAATCACCTGGCGATCTTAATCATGATGAGATAATAAACTTGTCAAACTATTTTAGTGTCGTCGGTCCTTGATAAGTCTACAGCGTTCAAATTAAATCTGATCGCTTAAAAGTAGGAGGAGCAAAATCGAGCCCAAAGAGTCAGTTACAAACAAACAAACATTCAGGTGAAACTAATACAATAGCGTATTAAAAAGAATCAACTGTTTTCTTTCTGAAAGAGCCTATAAATGTTTCTTTGCAGCTTAAATAGTGTATATGAGGAGAAACAAATCTCCAGGGAAAAAGTCAGTTACATACATACATACAATCATACAGGTGAAGCTTAATAAAAGCGTATTAATAAAAAAAGCATAAACCACACAATCAGGATAAAGTAATTTTTTTTTAATTTTAAGACTGAAAATTATTTTCGTGTACGAATTACTTCACATTATTTTTATCGATCTTTATCACAGTCATCTTGACGCATTTTTTTCCCATCCCTGAGTTGTCGTAATTAAAAAATTACTATCTTCCATCTAATTTACTATAAGGTTATAAGAACACCATTAGTAAACTGTAAAAATCTTCAACATAGATTCACTTTCAATACAGACCCTAAACGATTTCATTTCTACTTGAAAACATCTATATATGTCTTACGAACTTATATTTTTCAAGGCATTGAACTCTTAAAACTACGAGTAGCACCACTATTTACAAAAAAAAACGCCATGAATTCGCAATGTCAACGCACCCATAAACACGGACACAAAATCCCGCTACAGCGAAAATTAATAAGAAAAAAGATGGTCTATGTGACGCTCTTACAGTCATAGAAGACCGGGACCTACACTTTAAAATGTATTCCGAACCACTACAAACATCCATGGCATTGCTGGAACCCGAACCCTAAACTTGTGGCACCGAGGGCTAGATACGCGGTTATTCAGACCCAGGAGAGAAAAAAAAAAAAATTAGCATGGACTACACAAACATGATAAAAATGATTTTTTTTTTTAAATTTTTTGAATAAAATTCAGTTTTGGTAGTATTACTTCACAGTATTTCCATCAATCTTTATCACAGTTATTCTGACACCTTTTTATCCAATCCTGAATCATCAATGTGATTAAAAAAAATACTGGCTTTACATCTGATTAATATAAGGTTATAAAGATATCATTAGTAAGCTTTAAAAGTCTTCAACATAGATTTATTTTGAATATAGTCCCTGAACAATTTCATTTCTGCTTGCAAACATCACTATATACATTACGAACATTTTTATTTCAAGCCATTTCATTGCCATTGAACTCTAAAACTACGAGCAGCACCACTATTTACAAAAAAACCGCCATGAATCCTCAGTGTCAACGCACCCATAAACACGTACACAAAAATCACGCTAAAACGAAAATTAATAAAAAAAAAAATGGTCTTCGCTTTAGATTACTTTCTGCGATATAAAATAAGACGTGGGATGGAAAAAAAGGAAGATCCTTTTAATCGAAAAACCAGATGCAGCGGGAAAATTCAATATGCTACCCTACTAAATAAAAAAATAAAGTAAAAAAACCGGGAGACCTATATCTCCCTGTTTTCCGAGCAAGTGATTGGCCGAGAGCGGTTTGCGGTAGCGCCATCTGTGGGCAGGAAAGTAAATGAGTCGCAAAAGTGGCCGCCAATCAAGGGTATGGTCCAGAGAGCTTTCTGTTTATGCACAGCTCCTCGTGATCAAAGGAGTAACGTGTTTTTGAAAGTTCGACTCCTAGGCGTCTTGCTCAGAAATCCAGATTTTGTTCAGGATCCTTTTGAGACCTTCTTCGGTAAGTTTTTCTCAAAAAATCCACTGATAATTTTGTCAAAATAAATATATTTGATATTTTAAATTAAAATATTTTGATTGCTTATTTTAAAATAAAAAAATGATATGAGATCCCTAATTTATTTTATTGAATAACTGAAATCCATCTTTAAATTATATTACCTGAACTTTTATTTCAAGCCTAATAGTCAAATAGTTTGTATAATTTGTTATTTAGTTCAGATACATTTAAAAATTATTTGAGGACGACATTTTAGACGAAAATTTTAATATTGAAATACAACTATAGTATTAGACTGTAAAACTTAATTAATATTCTTTTTCAAAATTTATTATTGGTTTGAAGAACAACAAAATTATAGTTTGAGTACAATTTCCTATGTTACATAAATTTAATAAAATGTAACAGTATGCGACTGTAATCAAATGATAGTTTTATTATTCTTCAAATTAATATTAAAATTTTTATATAAATTTTAATATATAAAAATAAAATTTCCATAATTAATAGATATAAGATTTTAATAACATATTGGGAATGTTTGTAAAATTTCATGATTATTCTTTTCTAGGAAAAAGTGTATTTTAATTAGTAGCAGAATTTATATGAAATGTTAAAAAATATTTTAATTGTATTTAACTGAAATTTAACTAAAGTTTTTTTAATATTCATTTTTTTTGATTATTATACAATAATAGTTCGATTTTTGATAAGGTTTCTCCTTTTTATTAGTAAGAGAAGATAGTTTTGAGGTGTAGGTTGTAATTAAATTAATTATTATTAATTAAAGTGTAAAATTAGAAATAGAATTTGATACGAAATCTTTAGTCTCTAAAGTAAAAATATTTTAATTGTATTTAACTAAAATTGAAATTTTTTTAACATTAACCTTTTATTTACTATACAAAAATAAGTTTGATTTTTGATGAGGTTTATCTTTTTTGTTTTTAACCTTGTGGTTTTTTTTTATAGATGGTTCAGATTTATATTATCAATTTATTATGACTTTGCATTAAAATAAATTGTAAAATTTTTTTAATATTAATCTTTTGATTATTTTACAAAAATAATAAATCGACTTTTGATAAGGTTTATCTTTTTTTTTAACCGGTGAGAGAAGATGATTTTGATAGTCTATTATAGATGATTCCGATCTATATTATCAATTTATTATGTCTTCGTATTTTGGATAGGCAAAACAAAATATTATTTACAAAATATACTTTTTTTTAAGTAAATGAATGATTTATTATAATTAAGTTTAATTTCAGCAGCATTTTTTTTCAATCGGTTTATTAATACTTAAAAACTACGATATGTTTTTGAAAAATTAAGTTATATTTGATAAATAATGATTCAAAAATGACATCTTTAAATAATGATATCCTTAAATCAAATGATATCTTTTTCAAAAATGATATCTTTAAATTTATCCTTAAAATCAAATGATATCTTTAAATGATATCCTTAAATCAAATGATTTTTGATGCCATTATTTTTGATATGAAATAACAAATCAAAAATAAGATATGTTTAAAATTATCATTAAAATGATGACATCAAAAATGTGATTCAAAATTCCATCATTAAAATGAGGACATTAAAATATGTAATTAAAAATTTCATCATTAAAAGGAGGCCATTAAAAAATGTGATTAAAAATTTCATCATTAAAATGAGGCCATTAAAAAATGATTAAAAATTTCATCATCAAAATGAGGCCATTAAAAAATTGTGATTCAAAATGTCATCATCAAAATGAGGCCATTAAAAAATGTGATTCAAAATTTCATCATCAAAATGAGGACATTAAAAAATGTGATTCAAAATTTCATCATTAAAATTAGGACATCAAAATTTTTAATTGATATAAAAAATAATGGCATCAAAAACGTGTTCAAATAAAGATATCATTAAATCAAATGATGTAAAAAAATAATATCTAAAGTAATATCTTTAAATAAACTACGTCCTTTTATATTCACACTTCAAAATAATGTATTTTTAACTAAAGGTTTTTTTTTGTTTCAGAAAATCAATTTAACTTCATAGAGAAAATTAAAAAAACGAACTCTCCTTTATTTTAAGAACTGAAATTTCCCCAGACAAAACTTTCTGCATTTATTTTCAATTTGTTTGGAAAATAAAATCTGATGTTACAGCTCTGAACTTTAAAAGTAGTATTTGATAAAGAAATACTTGCATGGAATTTGTATTATTCTGTGTATTATTGATTTCTTTCCGAATATGTGTGTTTTTAATAGAGAGGGCGTTTTTTTTTTTTTTTTTTTTTTAAAGGGGGAAAAGATGTAAAGGAACTTAAAAAATGTTATGGTTTATCATTATCATTATTTTCCGAAACATATACTGTTAAAATATTTTCTTGCTTTGCATTTTGATTTTTATTTAATTTAAACTTTTTTCTTCAAAATCTTACAATTAATTCATAACAAAACAATATTTAAAGGTTATTTGTAACTTTTCAATGGTTTCTTTTTCTTAAATTACATATTTTTAACAACATTTTCATCATCAAACAAATACATGTACAAGGAAAAATAAAATATTGTCTGCACATGAAAATAAATAAGTTCCCTTTCAACAAAAATAATAATTCTTGAATACAATAAACTATAAAAATATAATATCAAATATCAACGATTCTGTTTGATTTTTTGTTTTTCATTTTTCAAAAATTTATTTAAATAAAATAAAGTTTTTAATAAATTTTTTTTTAGTCTCTAAATTTAATCATAAATTAATTTTCTGAAAACATTGAAATTATGAAAAAAATTTTTTTTTTTTTGTAGATTTCTAGATTGCAGATGTAAAACTAGCAATACATATTTGAAACAAAGTAAAAACTACAATATAAAATTTACAATATAAATTTTACAATTTAAATTTCTAAATTTAACAAAAAGCTCTTTGTCATTTGTTACTGAAAATTATTTTATTTAATTTAAATAAAATTTCTGCTCACATACTAAAGCAATCACTTGTTTACGTATATTGCATATATTTTTCTCGTGATTAAACTCAAAGTGTAATTATTTTTTATGAATAAAATCTTTCGTTTCATTATAAATCATGTTAAAATTCGTATCATGATTCTTTTTACATAAATATTTTCATGTTTCAATTTATCATTAAAATATGAGAATAATTTTTTTCCTTAAAAATTTTGTTGTTTCTTATCCCACTTGGCTGGCCAAGTCCACGAGCCCATACGTACTCATGATTGACGGGGAAAGAAGCAGCTTCTGTTGTGATGGAGCACCCGTAGGTAGAAGTCTGACTTTGGCTCCGTGACGCTCTTACAGTCATAGGAGACCGGGACCTACGGCTTAAAGTAGATTCCGAACCACTACAAACTTCCATGGCACCGCCGGGATTCAAACCCGAAACCTGTGGCACCGAGCGCCAGAGCGCTAGAACACTCGGCGGCCATTCAGGTCCCAAATTTGTGAATGCCAACGGCACGCGGTGTTCCCAGGTGGTCACCCACCCAAGTACTGACCTCGCCCAATGATGCTTGACTTCGGTGATCTAACGAGAACCGGTATATTCAGCATGGTATGGCCGTTGGCTTTAAAAATTTTTATAGATTAAATAAAAAGATAACTTAAATATTTAATAAATATATTTAACTAATAAATATTTAAAAAAATTTAATATTTTATAAAATTTTTAATTTCCAGTAGTATTTTAACACAGACTAAATTTTCACTCCGTAAAATGTAAAACACCAGGTCCAAGTAACAGCTTTTAGAACTATATAATTAGGTTTTTGTTTGTGTGTGTGTGCGTTTTTTAAGAACTTTTTATGTAATTACTGTAATTTTTCTGTGAATTTGTTTTAAATTTTTATCGGTTGATGATAACTTCTTGATATTAATAACATTACGTAGGAAAAGAGTACAGTCATTATAAATTATTAATTTTTCCACTTTCAATTAAAAAATCGCCTGACAAAATAATGTACTTTTTTACTGTCTGAATGTATAACTTTTATTTATCAAATTCATAATTTTGTTTAAAAAGCAAGCAAAAATTGTTTCCCAATAGATGCTTAAAAATAGTTAATATCTTTCGAGAAAAATCATTTATTTATATTTAATTAATCTTTAATTTATTTCATCTTTAAATAAAAGTTATCCAAACCTTCTAATGAAAATACAGTAAATAATAGTGTTTTTAAATAGTTTTGTGAATATTAATAGGAATGGCTGTTTCATATCACATAATATTTACTTCGTATCACTTAACAGTTGCTGCATATCACATAACAGTTGCTATATATCATATAACAGTTGCTTATCAAAAACAATACATATCACGTAACAGTTGCTGCATGTCCGTAACAGTTGCTACATGTCCCGTAACAGTTGTTATATGTCACAACATTTTTTTCATATCTTGAATAGTTCTTGATTCTCTTCAGTGATTTTAAATTAAAGTCGCTCAATTATAGACCTATCAAAAAGATGAATTATTTTTTTCTAAAAGTAAAAAAAAAAAATTTAAAGTTGGAATTTAATTCAAAAAAATTTTAGAAATTTCTAGTGTTGTTGTAAATTTGGTTTGTAAATCGAAATCTACACCGTTATTTATCTCGATCGTTATTTATCTACCGTTATTTATCTCGATTAATCAAATCTATACCGTTACAACTAAAGAAAATGGAAGTAACATTTTAAAAGTCTATTCATTTTTCTGAAAATAAGAAATCTATTCATGTTTCAAAAGTCTATTCAGTTCATTTTTTTTTCAGAGTCTACAATGTAAATGCAAAAAACAAAAAAAATTAAAAAACTTATTTATACGCTATGTATGTTAATTGGATACCACAGTTAATTTTTTAATTCAAGTTCTTAATTTATTTTTATACAGCATATATTTTGAGTTTGATGTCTATAAAATAAATTTTAATAAAAATATTTTGGAATTCTTATATTTTATTATTATTATTTAAATATTTACGAAAACTTTACCGTATCCGTTTTGTCATTTCATTTGTTTTAAAACTTTTAAATCACTTATTTAAATATATTCTGTAAAAAAAGTTCATGGCCTTTGTCCTGGCTTGGATAAAAGGAGTCGGTGAAATAAAAATAAAAGATTAAGAAACGCGCCTTTAAAAGAGTCTGTCCAAAAATTCTGTAAAACTGCTTTCTCCTACACTGGACTCTGCCCGCAGGGAAAACAAACTTAAGTGACAGAGTGAAGAAATGGCTCGTAAAAACCATCGCAGACTCTCAGGCGACAAGACTAAATCAGATTAGGAGAGAAGAATTTGGCAAGGCGGAATTTGTCTTGATGAGGTTGCAGGCGGTTACAAAACATTACTCGCACAGAAACGAAATAAAACCTAGGCATCATTACAGAAAGCTGTCTCTGCCTCTCTAGGCTCAGGCGGAAAATAAATTAAGCTTTCCAAAATGACATAAACATGTTTCTAAAGTAAGTGAAATGGATAATAAGAGAAGAACAGAGAATTTCTTCAATTGTTTCATTTAAACCAGGGAATTTTTTTTTTATATTTAAAATGGCAGATTATGAGCAGTTACAGCAAAAAAAAAAGAGCAACGAAAAAAAAAAAAAACATACAACAACAATAAAATAATACAACAAAACATGCTGAAACAGAGTTCATTAATCTAACAATAATGGCAAGTTGCAGATCTTTTAGCCCCTAAAAAGCGTTACAAGGTGCACCAAGGGGAAGTACATCTTCTGCTCACCCACCGAGGAAAATTATTCATCGAATAAAATACTAATCCATTAATATGACGCTAAAGTACTCTGAATCAATAGCTGAGAGATAACTGTAAAAAATTAATTGATATTTAGTAATTGATTGAAACGATTGATGTAGGAATAAAAATTCTGTAGATGTAGGAAAAGCTTTCCAAAATGACATAAATATATTTCTCAAGGAAGTGAAGTGTGTGATAGTAGGAACAGAACAGAGATTTTCTTTAATTGTTTAATTTAAACTTAAAAAATTCTGTGTAATATAATCATAATTCATTAATAGGATATTAAAGTACTCACCTAATAATTTAAAAGTAGTTGTAAAAAGAATTTATGTTATGTAATTGATTGAAACTATAGATGTATGAATAAAACTCTCTGCATAACAAATTTTAAGTGTCTAACATAATATCTACGTAATAAAGTTTACTAATAATATTTTGAATTTATTATTATTTAATGTTCACGAAAATGTGCTGTTTCATGTTTTGTTATTTAATTTGTTTTAAAAATTTTAATTCACTTATTCAAATATATTCTGTGAAAAAGTTCTTGGCCTTCACCTGGCTTGGACAAAGGTGTCAACAAAATGAAAAATAAAAAAAAAAACACGCCTTTAAAAGAGTCTGTCCAAAAATTCTGTAAAACTGCTTTCTCCTACAATGTAGTCTGCCCGCAGGGAAAACAAACTTAAGTGACAGAGTGAAGAAATGGCTCGTAAAAACCATCGCAGACTCTCCAGCCGACAAGACTAAATCAGATTAGGAGAGAAGAATTTGGCAAGGCGGAATTTGTCTTGATGAGGTTGCAGGCGGTTACAAAACATTACTCGCACATAAACGAAATAAAACCTAGGCATCATTACACGAAGTTGTCTCTGTCTCTCTAGGCAAGGGTGGAAATAAATTAAGCTTTCCAAAAATGACATAAACATGTTTCTCAAGTAAGTGAAATGGATAATAAGACCAGTGCGAAGTTTTTCTTGAATTGTTTAATTTAAACTGAGGAAAAGTATACATGGAATATAATCCTAATCCATTGATATGATACTGAAGTACTCAACTAATAACTGAACGGTAGTTGTAAAAGGAATTGATATTACGTAATAAATTGAAACTATTGATGTTTGAATAAAAATCTTTGTTACATTAATGTTTTGTGATATTTCTAGTGCAAATAATTTTTATTGGAGCAAGCTGCTTGTATATAAATAAAACTTTCTATTTAAAAGACAAATTTAAAAAACTTTTTGATTTTTAACAAAAAAAAAAAATTCTTTATATGTTATGTTAATTGAATGTTAGTAAAACCCCATGTTTATTCTATTGTTTATAGATTTAAGATAATTCATTAGATGTAAAAGGTTATATATTTATCTAAAAGCATCTCATTATAAATACAATTGGCAATGGTTTAACTTAAGGCACTAATGAGGCAAAATTCGATCAGCTAGTAATGTGTGTATTAAAAACGATTAAAAAAACTTGGCTGTGATTGTGATAATGTGTCTCGGAGTTGGAATGCCTTCATAATTGGAATGTCTGCATTCTTTTTTGGGTTCTCACCAATGTAACAGGTTAATTTAAGGGAAATAATTACTAAAGATGTTCTCAGGAAATATTATTCTCAACCTTTTTTTGATAGAGATTTTCAGTAGCCCCGCTATTAAAAACTGATTGTACTTGGCTGTATTGTGATAATGTGTCTGGAGTTGATAATTGGAATGTCTCAACGATTTTTTATGGCTTCAAACCAATGCAACAAATTAACTTACAGCAATTTTTCAATTGCTAAAGGTTCTTCAGACGATATTATTCTCAGTCTTTTGTTCTGTAATTCTGTGTAGTTTTGTTTGACTTTTAGTAATGAATTCTAAATTTGTATATCCCCATACTAAAAGAGTATGTCTGAAAGTCCTCCAGTAAGGAGAAGATCAGCACCAGATTAACTGAAGTTTTATGATGGGAGATTTTAGTATCTGATTAAAGTTGAATCAGCTGTTTCAGCATAATGTTGAATGGTGAAAACATGATGCTGGAGCAACAGTGAATATTGTTCAACTTTTGGGTTGCTTGAGTGCCCATTTTAATGATATATTTTTCAGTGGTTTTCCGTCACATTTAGGTGTTAACGGCAACGAGATTGCAGATGAGATGACAAGGAGGGCAGCCTTATGAGTTTTATTAATGGTTGCTGTCTCTCTTTTTCTCGGAACTTAACTGTGAGTTCTAATTGGATATCAATTCCTGTTGGAGAAAGATTCCTGTATTTAAGTGGCATAACTGTATCTGTGTTGGTGCTGCTTTAATTGTGGCTGGCAGTAGATCTAAATAGATATCTCTTGCTAGGCTCTGCAGTGGTCATCTTCGTGATCAACGTCATTTGTCGGTCTTAAGGTTTATCCCTTTTCCCCGAAATGTAGCTTGACTCAAGCCAATCCTGCCTATATCTTGTATTAGTTACCAGAAGAGCCAGTTGTGTTTAAGTAATGGAGCGGTTTTTATTGATGAGACCACATGGGCTCATAGACTTGTTCTAGATGTTGCTGTCGACCAATTGGGATAAGAAACAGCAACAACAGCTACTGCATCAGTAACAGATAATCATGAATTAAGTGCTGAGTATTAAAGAAACATCTTCAGTTATAAATTTTGTTATGAATTGCCCAACAATAACACATGCAATATTATTCAGAGCAATATTTAGTGATAATTAGGCAACTTGCTTCCAATACATTGGTGAGAAAAATTTTTAGCTTTCAGAAAAAAAGAAGACACAATGCTATAGTAAGAATGTATGTGAATGTCTCGAAACAATGGTCGAAGAATGTATAATGGGACGTTTCCATATTTTCTTTAACTCGTCTGAAAGATATGGAGATCATTTCCTCATCTACCATCCGCTAGTTCATGCCATCCATAGCAAGATTCTTAAATTATGAAGAAAATACTGTTATGGAATTTTATATTTTCATGATTAAAACTCTATATTATTGCAACCGATATTCCCTAACGTCCTTGGGAAAACCTTGACATCCTGTCAACATTTAATGAATAACACGTGGAACTTATTGATACCATTTTTTTGTCTGGTCTCTTTTCCAACTGTATTTTCAACCACCTAGGCCTAAACGCAGGTTGGCGTGAGTCGATGGAAACAAACATAATTTATTCTCACTAATGCGAGGCCTAATCTTTTTTCAGATGACCTGCCGATACTGCTGTCTCCAGGGCACATTTGTCAGTTTGCTTTCGGCTTAGGGCTTACTCAGGCTCGGCTTTACGGAAGTCCTGCAAATCGCCCGCCTAATTAGCCATCTTTTTCCCCAAAGATACGGCTAATTAGACTCCAACACGAAAACCGTCTTTTTTTTCACTTTACTCACAATTAGCTTCCTCTATCTTTGTTTAAATCCTTCAAAATATCCGATCTTGGCAGAATGTGCCATTCTTTGAAAACCACAATAGGAAATATTTGGGTATACCATTATAGTGATGCAAACTACTCACGCTAAATCTTCTTTGAAATATATAGATAACTGTGACTTTAAAAACTAATTAATGAAATAGCTTGACTTGAAACTAACTGTTGAATGTTTTACAAAAACTGTTTTAATTTTTAGATATTTTTAATTTATATTTTATTATTTTGAGGAAATTATATATGCTATTATATATATTATATATGCTATTATATATATTATATATGCTATTATATATATTATATATATGTAATTTACATTATTAGTTATATATATTATTTATACTATTTATTTTGAGGAATTTATTTGCGAAGATGAAAAAAGTTAAGGTGATTAAATGGCACTAGTAGGAAAAGCCCACTACCTTAATGAGTTTATTAAAATTATGGCTTTTTAATGGGTTATTAAAATTATGACCTTAATAAGATTGTTAAAATTCTGACTTTAATGGATTGTTAGAATTAGTAAATAATATCCCAAAAACAAGTTCTAAGAGAAATTTCTAAATAATATCTGGAAAACAGTTTCTAGGGAAATTTGTAAATAATAGAGAGTTTTTGCATAACGTTTTTTTATCGTCCGATATTTTTTCCTTCTAGCGCGCATGCTCATAGGAAACATTGTACCTACAGCATGCGTATCTGTAATACTGCACTACTGAGCTATTCTTATGAGCATGCGCTAGGAAGAAAAAAAATATCGGACGATAAAAAGCGTTATACTAATATTTTGAAAAGGAAAACTTTTTCTAGTTCTAGGAGAAATTTTTATTGATAAAGATAAACCAAGTTTTCGTTAAATCAAAATAAGCGATTGCTCTCCCTGTGATCCCTTGTAATTGACAACTTTTTCTGGTTTCGGTGAAGTTACGCTGTTTATATACGTACTAATTTTTTTGATATAATTTAATAAACTGTGTTAAATATTTGTTTTTCAAATTTTCGAGCTGATTGATAGATTACCGAATTAAATTGTTAGAATGTATGATCTCAAATGTGAATTTAAATAGAAGTATCCATTTATTAAAAATATATTGACAAATCATTTACATTTGTATCTATTTATACCCTTTAATATATTATTAAAAACAATATATTAAAAAAATTTTAAATAATCGAAAAATAAAATAATATATCCGTTTTAAACTTTTATGGCAAAATATTTTTGTATTAATTTATATACTTCAAATATTCTTACAATGAAACATTAGAAGGGATTATTTTTGAATTTTGAAAGAATTTACATATATTTCACAATTTCTCTGGATATCATTCAATTGATATTAAATTCTGCGCTAATATTATCCGTTCCTTCTTATGACAAGATGTCTGTTTTCCATCTATTTCTACTCGACTAAATAATAAATCTTCAGGAAATTTACAAAGCATTTATGTATACAACATAAATGCTCTGTACTTATAGTAAGATGTAGTTTTTAAATAATTCTTGCAAATAATCGATTAATATATTAACGGACTGATTAATGGATAATATAACTGTTTAATGGATGACCGAACTGATTAATGGATAATATAACGATTTAATGGATGACCGAACTGATTAATAAATAATATAACTGTTTAAGGATGACCGAACTGATTAATGGATATGTATACTGTTATAACTGATTAATGGATGACCGAACTGATTAATGCATAATATAACTGATTAATTGGATTATCGAACTAAATTGTTCGATTGTATACTCGGAGGATAAGGACTTAAATTATTTATCCATTTTATTAAAATTATATTAATAAATCCTTTACATTTGTATCTGTTTATAATAAGATATTATTGAAACATAATATTAAAAATTGTTTTAAAATTATAAAAATAAACAAATTTATCCGTCTTATTTTATGACAAATGGATCTGTTTATATCTCAAATATTCTTACAAAAGAAAGACTGAAAGGATTATCAATGAAAGGATCGACTCTGAATATCATTCAAATGATGTTAAATTCTGCATGTCTGTTTCCATTTATTTATACTCATTTTGGACTAAATAATAAATCTTCCAGATTTACAAAGCATGTATGCAAGATGACTTTCTACTTATAGTAAGATGTAGTTTTAAATAATTCTTGCAAATAACCGATTAATATATTAACGGACTGATTAATGGATAATATAGCTGTTTAATGGATGACCGAACTGATTAATAGATAATATAACTGTTTAAGGGATGACCGAACTGATTAATGGATAATATAAATGGGTAATATAACGTTTTAATGGATGACCGAACTAATTAATGGATAATATAACGATTTAATGGATGACCGAACTGATTAACAGATAATATAACTGTTTAAGGGATGACCGAACTGATTAATGAATAATATAACTGATTACTGGATGATCGAACTGATTAATGGATAATATAACGTTTTAATGGATCATCGAACTTAATGGATAATATAACGATTTAATGGATGACCGAACTGATAACGATAATATAATGTTTAAAGGATGACCGAACTGATTAATGGATAATATAACTGATTAATGGATGATAGAACTGATTAATGGATAATATAACGTTTTAATGGATGACCGATTTACTGACCGAAATTATTGGGTAATATAATTGATTAATGGATAATATAACTGATTAATGGATTACTGAATTAAATTGTTAGAATGTATACTCTCATATAATATGGGTTTAAAATATCTATCCATTTTATTAAAAATTATATTAACAAATCCTTCACATTTGTATCTGTTTATAATAAGATATTATCGAAACAAAATATTAAAATTGTTTAAAATTATAAAAATAAACAAAAGAAATTTATCCGTCTTAAACTTCAATGACAAATTCTTTACATTTGTATCACTTTATATACTTCAAATATTCTTACAAAGGATTATCTTTGAATTTTGAAAGAATGCAAATTCTGCGCTAATATTATCCATTCCTTCTTATGACAAGCTGTCTGTTTTTCGTTTGTTTATACTGGACTAAATAATAAATCTTTAGGAAATTTACAAAGCATTTATGTATACAACATAAATGCTTTGTACTATAGTAAGATGTAGTTTTTTAAATAATTCTTTGCAAATAACCATTTATGTTTTAGAAAAAATTACACTAGAATAAATTTTTTTGATGAAACATGGTGACAGGAATTGTTTGGATAATATTTGGGCTCGGAAATTTCTATGAAGCAATTTATTATTCAATACAAGCCATATTTCTTTAGTTATTTATTAAAATATTAAATAAAAAATTTGTATTCTACAGTTTATTTGATTTAATAATTCAACAGATGTAAATTTTTTTGGAAGACATATTACTGATAATGTGACGTTAAACTGAATGAATGGTAGGCTTTTGTGTTTCATTTAGAATAGCAATCGTGTTCTTTCACAGAAATTAGAAGTATTTTCCACGCTTTTCAAACTGTCCATGAAATTTTAATAAAATGAATTATATGTTTCAGTTAACATAACCTTTAAATGTCTTTTCATATATGTGCGCCTTTTTTCATTTGATATATAGGGGATTGCATTTATCCGTTTAATAATTTATAATACTACTGTGCCCAAAAAGTAAGAACAATTGATTTTTTTTTTCAAAAATTCTTTATTTATTCTTCCAAATTTATTTCATCGCCTTCAAAGTAATCCCCTCGGACACAATGCACTTATGCCAACTTTTTCTCCAATCCTTAATGCATGCTAAAAAGTCATCGGCAGGGATGGTCTTCAAAACTCGCGCCGATTCACGTTGAATCTCTTCAATCGACTCAAAAGTAGAATAGGTAGGTAGAAGTCTGACTTGATCCGTGATGCTTTGAAGAAGGAGGAAAGTTAGAAAGCAATATGAAAAATAGTTCTTTATAACGGAACTTAATAAATATGCAGTTGGGTATTCGAATTAACCTGTAAAACTTTCAAATTTTTTTTTCTTGTTTTAAGGCCTTTTTTTTAATACTTTTCTTGTTCTTAAAATTTTTTGTTACGAATATCTGAATCTTTTTCTTTGCAATTTTTATTTGTTTATATTTTTCTTTTTGTTTCTACGGTAAGTGGCCAAATATGTATGGATTGAGTTTCCAATAGGCTGAAGAAGGAGGGAAGTGCCTTCCTTGATGACTTTTCGGGGAACTACACATTTGCGTATCAATTGCGGGGAAAACCCGCTACCCACCGGGGTAGTCCGATAAAACGAGGCGCCTCTCCTGGTTTTTTGAAACAATGTCACAACAAAGCCGCCAGCGGATTGAACCTCAGCCCTAATGCTCTGTCCAATTGGCTAGCGCTTTGGGCTTTTGGTACCACAAGTTACAGGTTCGAATTCTGGCTGCGGTACGGATGTTTGTTGTAGTTCAGAATCCACTTTGAATACAGGTCCCAATCTAATTAGCCTAAAATGACCGTAGAGCGATAAATCAAACCAATCCGCCCTTATGTTCACCAGCAGCGCGCATTTGCTACTGAGCCACGAGTCGGGCAAAAAAAAGTTGGAAATTCAAGATTCATTTTGATTAAAGCTTTTAAAAATTAATTTCCACTTCTTAAAATCCTTTCATCAAATATTATAATCTACACAACAATCATATGTTTCTTTCAACTTTAATATAGAACACAGAAGTTTCATTTTTATGAAACATTTTAATCGAAATCTTATAATAAAAATAATCGAAAATATTATATTAAAAAAATAATATTTTCAAATTCATTATTAAAATATTTGTTATAGGGAAATATCTTGAACAGAAATTTAAAAGCGCAAAGAAACATTTTTTTAAAGCGTAAGGGGAAATAGATTATATATTATTTGCTTGCGAGTGTATTAGGAAGAAAGATTTCATTGTATTGATATTCATCACATTGGGAAAATGTACAATGTGATGAAATTGTTCCCTGACGCAATTTACGATTTAGGTTTCTTTTTTTTTTTTTTCACTAATCCTTTTATTCACTGATGGTTCTTTAAAAACAGCAATAAAGTAACAGTCCATTACTAAAAGCTCACCGGCTGTATTCATCTTGTGTAATACCCTTTATTAACAAATTGATGCGGTACAATTTTGTAGGATTTTGTTCAATTACCATTGTTACAAATGACCTTCAGTGGGAAATAGAGGTTAAAAAGGAACATTTGGTTCTTTTTTTGTCTAGATGAGATATAGGAATAAAAAAAAGTTTTTCATCACTGAAATAAATTAGTCTCCCATTTTCAAAGTACTGAATAATTCCTAAATGAACTAATAGAACAGATTATTTCACGCCTTTCTCGTCAGGTTCATGTTTTTTAAAAGTACTTTTTTTAAAATTATTGTGCATATGTTATTGTGTAAACAGAAAAGTTGAAATCAATGTGAAAATAGTTCTTTTATAACGAACTTAATAAATATGCAGTTGGGTATTCGAATTAACCTGTAAAACTTTCAAATAATACTTTTTTTTTTTCTTGTTTTAAGGCCTTTTTAATACTTTTTTCTTGTTCTTAAAATTTTTGTTACGAATATCTGAATCTTTTTCTTTGTAATTTTTTTTTTTTTATATTTTCTTTTTTGTTTCTACGATAAGTGGCCAAATATGTATGGATTGTGTTTCAATAAAGCCATAGGTAACAATAACTTTCAAATACTTTTTTCTTTGCTTTTTTATAATAATCTGATGTTTTTACAAAAGTTACTGTTGAAATTCAATTAAAAATAGGATTTTTTTAATTAAATCCATCAAGTTTCAAATAATTCAAATTTGTATGGATTGAGTTCCAATAAAACTATAGGTAACAACAACAATAATTCCAGATACTTTTTTTTTTTTTTTTTTTTTGCTTTATGAATAATCTGTTGTTTTTCTTATAAAAATTACTATTAAGATTCAATTAATTATGATTTTATAATTTAATCCATGAAGTTTCAGATAAGTCAAATTTATAATGATTGAGTTCCAATAAAATCATAGGTAACACAGCAACAACAACTCCATGTACAAAATTATAAACATTATAATAAAAATGTAAAAATTATATTAAAAAAATTATTACAATATTATAATTTTTATTTATTATAAATATTTTTCTTTATAAAATTTATATTAAGAAATTATTATAATATTACAAATTTTACAAACATCATCATCGGCGCAGCAGCCCCATGGTGGGCCCAGGCCTGCCTGCTGGCAGATTACGAGACAAGAGATCATATTCTTTTCAGGGGATAGGGTTGTCAGCCCTACACCCAACGTTTCACACCCCTTATTAGACTGGAATTTACAGTTTAAAGTTGATTCAGAACACGACAATATCCATGCCACCGCCTAGATTCAAATACAACCCTTATAATATTACAAAAGTATAATATTAATTATTAAAAATGAAATTAAATAGTTAATATTTCAGCAGATAAACAAAAAATATTTTATAAATGACATGAAGGATTTATTACAAAGACAAATCTTTCTCGCGTTAGCAAACAAGGGAAGTTTAGTGAAGGGTCAACAAAACAATTTTTTAATAATTGCAGAAAAACACAACTAAATAAATATTTTATTTAATATTTTTTCATTAGATATTTTCTTTTAATGAAATAATCATTATCATAATTATTCATTGTAATCATTAACATCAGTATTATTTCTTATCATTATTCCCATTATTACATTTACTACTTACATTAATGATATTTTTAAACGTGCAGTCTTTGTAATACAATTATTTGCCCTGAAAATATGACAACTAAAATTTCTTTCTTGAATTAGCTAAAAAGTAATCATCGAGTTAAGAAAAATTAATTAATAATTAATTATTAGATGAATAGAAAGCTGAATAGTCCTGGAATTAAAAAAAAATAAATCCTTTTTTTTTTTTTTTTTGTAGACCTCTTTAATCAAATCAAACGTTATCAAAAACATTGCAATCTGAAACTATCCATTTATTTCTATTTTGAGTAACGTATTTGCTTTTCTGTCAAAGATAAAACAAATATGCAATTTATTTCGCTTTTTAGGAGACAACAATAATGACGAAGATATTATTTTTGTCTCCATTATGTTGAGTTCTTAAATAGAAATATATCACAGACATGAATAATTCATGGAGACTAATTTATAATGTAAAATCTGTGCTGTTTTATTGTAGATAAAAATAAATATGTATAGTAAATCATATTGCATAGTTAAATAAGAATATCTAGATTCGTATATAATTATAGAGATAGATTTTAGCCTGATTTTTTTGCATTATTGTTAAAAGTTATTCACAAAGGTTAATGCTTATAGAAAGTGCATAAAATAAAGATGTTTTGTTTCAAAAATTTTTTATGGCAACACAAATTTATTTTATCCATAAATAGTTTGTTAATATAGCTAAGCAAAATGATGTATTGAATTCAAATGAATTTATTTACAAAAATTATTGAAAAGTCGATATAATGTAATAATATTTAATATTTTTGCTATGAAAAAAATCAATTCATTTAACTTTTATATAGTATGTGATAAATATGCTAAAAATATGGTTTTCTTAGAGATGAGAGGTCCTTTTCTTTTTACCGGATAGGGTTGTCTTCAGCCCAGCGCTGTACAGCTTTATTAGACTGGAGCATACGGTTTCAAGTAGATTCCAAACCACTGCAATATTGCCCCACCTGGATTCGAATGCAAACATTATAATATTACAACATTATAATATTAATTATTAAAAATGAAATAAAATTAATAATATTTTAGAAAAAAAATTATTTTATAAATGATATGAGAGAGATTTATTTCAAGACTAATCTCTTTCACATTATCAAAGAAAGTATAGTAAAAGGCTAACAAAATAATTGTAAAAAAACACAACTAAATAAATATATTTTTAATATTTTTTCCCTTAATGTAATAATCATTATCATAATTATTCATTGTTATCATTAGCATCAGTATTATTTTTTAAATTTATTTCACATTATTACGTTTATTATTTACACTAATGATATTTTTAAGCGTGCAATTTGTATAATACATTATTTGCCCTGAAAAAATGTGGTAATTAAAATTTCTCTCTTGATTTGACTAAAAGTAATTATCGAGTTAAGAAAAAATAATTAATTATTAGATAAATAGAAAGCTGAATAGTCTTGAATAAAAAAATAAGTCGTTTTGCTAGACCTCTTGAATCTAGGGCCTGAATGGCCGAGTGGCTAGCGCTCTGGCGCTCGGTACTGAGGTTTCGGGTTCGAGTCCCGGCGGTGCCATGGTTGTTTGTAGGGGTTCGGAATCCACTTTAAAAAGTAGGTCCCGGTCCTAATAGGATCGTAGAGAGTTGCGGGGTCATTGTTACTCCGCGTCCGTGAAACTTATCTTTAAGTTACACGCCCCCCTGAGTAATGCAAAGTGAGTACGTCTCTGCAGCGCTTGCCTTAAGGCATCCAAAGACCAACTGTTTGTGTTTGCCAGCTGCATTAGGAAGAAAAAAAAAACCTCTTGAATCAAACCAAACGTTATCAAAACACTGCTATCTGAAACTATCCATTTATTTCTATTTTAAGTAACATATTGCTTTTCTGTCAAGATAAAAACAAATATGCAATTTATTTCCATTTTAGGAGACAACAATATTGATAAAAATATTATTTGTCCCGATTATGTTGAGTTCTTAAATAGAAATATATCACTGATATGAATAATTTATGGCGTCTTATTTATAACGCTAAATCTTAGATGTCTCATTGTAATCAAAAATAAATATGTATAGTAAATCATATAGAATAACAGTTAAAATAATATATCTAGATCCATATATAGTTGTAGACGTAGGTTTTAGCTTATTGAATAAGTTATTGTTAAAAATTCTAAAGGTAAATACTATAGTAGGTGTATAAAATAAAAATATTACGTCTCAAAATTTTATATCTTGCATCAATAATTTATTTTATCCATAAATAGTTGGATAATATAGCGAAACAATATGGTGTATTGAATTCAGATGAATTTATTTTCAAAGATTATTTGAAATTCGATACAGATGTAATAATATTTAAAATTTTTTATTTTTGTGTATTTTGCTATGAAAAATGAGTTGATTTAGCTTTTATATGTGACAAATATACTAAAAATATTCTTTTCATAGAATAGTGGTTCTCAAAGGGGTGCACCATATGGTATTTCAGAGTAATTTGTGCCCAGACATACAAAAAAGTGTAACTATATTTATTTTTAGGAGGCTGATTAGCATTTAATGCCTTTTATGCCTTTCATTAAAAGTAAATTATTTATTAACACACAAACTGCAATTACCCTTAACAAATAAACTAAAGATATTAAAAGTATTTTAATCCAAGAAAATTAATGTTTTATGTGTTATTTCTACAAGAAATTATTTTCCTTATTTTATATGTGTTGAAAACATGTGCACTTTACTGCTATCCCAGGCCCTTCTCCCTAAAAAAGACATATCAGTTTTTGAGATTAATTGTCCATGTTTTGAGATTAATTGTCCATGTATTGTCTATATATATACGTATATATGTGTTCTATCAAAATAATTGTCTATCTATATATATACGTATATATGTGTTCTATCAAAATAATTGTCTATCTATATATATATATACGTATATATGTGTTCTATCAAAATAATTGTCTATCTATATATATACGTATATATGTGTTCTATCAGAATAATTGTCTATCTATATATACGTATATATGTGTTTCTATCAGAATAATTGTCTATCTATATATATACGTATATATGTGTTCTATCAGCATAACTGTATATCTATACGTATATACACTCAAGAGCCAAAACATTATGACCACCCCTACATTTTGCAATGAACTCGCCTGGAGGACGTGGAAGGCACGTTATCAGGGGAGGAGTGGTATTTAACTGCTGCTGGAGAATCTGAAGAATCATTCTTTCCTTACTTCTGTGTTGGATGGGGAACACACACAGAAGTAAGTGAAAAGGTGACACAGTTGGTCATAATGTTTTTGGCTCTTGAGTGTAATTGTCTATATATATATATATATGTGTGTGTGTGTTCTGTCAGAATAATTGTGTATAGTCGTACGTGTGTGTTTTTTTTCGTATCTTAAAAATTATAACACACGGCATCGAATGTTTTTATCTGCTTCGTTATTCATTTAGTCAGTCTCGTGGCCCAGTGGCAAACGTGCACAGCTAGCAAGTTGGAGGGAAAAGTTTGAATCCTCTCTGATGGCGTTGTTGTAATCACTCACTTGTAGATACGATTAGATTCAATGGCTACTGTGAAAAATATTCCTAAAAGCGTTTCGCATCGATAGTCAGACTGCCTGTTGGGGTTTTATACCATACACAAATGCGGACAGTTATCCCTTAAAGTCGTCTCGTAAGGCATTGTCTTCTCCTCATCACCTTCGTGGGGATATATAAGTGGTACATAAGGCCTACCAGTTGATGCTGTCTTTTTATGGGGTAGAGTTGTCAGCGTTATTCTCAATGCTCTACAATCATATTAGACTGGGATCTATGATTTCAAGTGGATATTGAATCGCTACAAACATCCATGGCACCGCCGGAGCTCGAACGGGAAGCCTGGGGGAACCGAGCGCCAGAGCACTATTCACTCGACAATCAAGCACCCATTATTTTCAAATGAATAAAAAAATTCTCAGGTAGATATGTAGTCTTCAAAGTAAAGAAAGTTATAAAAAATAAATTTCAGAAACACAGTCTTTGAATTTTTATAAAAGCATAAGATGATAATTAATCAAATTCGAGTTTACATGTAATAAACGTTTTTACATTAAATCGTTATTGTTCATTATTATTTTTAAAGCAAATATCATTTATCCATTTTTGCACCTTTTATAAGCCCTAATTCATTTCAATCGCCTACAAATTTCTGTTTCCCTGAGACGTTTGAAGTGAATGTGCATAATTTGTATTTGTCTACTCTCAGAGTGAATGTAAAATAATTATACACTCCTGAATATGAACATTCTTCAAATAATTTCACCAAGCAAAGCTTCGCTAAATTTTTCATAACCCTAATTACACACTCCTTTGAGGAAACAATAAAACTTTTTGGAGCTATTTGACTCTGAATTAGTGTGGATTTTAGTTAAATATTCTTGGTTAACTAAATACGCAAGATGAGATTTTGAACCAGCCTCTAATTGAAGTCGAACTTCCAGGAAAACTCCAATCCCCCAATCTCCTGTGTTCGATGAATTCTCATTCAGTTTGTCCCTGAATGCCAAATGAAGGAGACATTGTAATCGACTTTGAAAGCCGCCGTGTTGGATTCTAAGCCAAAAGACTTAAAACTTTGGCTTACGCATTGAATTCCTTAAAAGAAAGTTGCTTTGTCAGCTGATCATTGGAATTGACATTCGCATCATTTTTTAGCTTTGCTTACTGTTTGTACAGTCAATCAAGAATGAAGGATTTTAATCTGTAGTAACGTAAGGATAAGATTCTAATAATGAATGGATTTATTCTGAATAAGGACAGTTATTTAATTATTTTAGCAAAATACATTCCATGTTTACCTCTGAGTCAGAATTAATATATCAAAACCAGAAATAGTTAATGATTAAGAAATTTTACAATTACAATTAATGTCAGCTGAAACTTGGCTATACAATGACTTGCTCCATAAATACTTGCTACATGTTTCAACAAATAGATCTCTTTGAATTTGTGTAAGCTATTTAAAACTTTATTGAAAAAAAATAATATTCATTTAAGATGGAAGGATAATGGAATTTGTATTATTCGAATCAAAAGATGACTGGTAAGGTTTCTACAGAGTGTCCCAGCATCAGTCTACCTCTCTAAGTCATAGTTAATATTTCTAAACTTCAGGGAGTAATCAGTGCTAAAAATATGTAGGGATTTACAGAAATTTACAATTGCTGTCAATGTTAGCTGCAACTTCGACATAAAATGACTTGTTCCATAACTTCTTTTTGCATGTTTCAATAAAGAAAACTCTGTTTAAAGCCTTATTGAAAGAATTACATTCATTTAACATGGGAGGATAATGGAATTTGTATTATTCGAATAAAAGATTCATTCAGTTTGTTCTTTGGGTGAATTCAAATGAAGGATATTGCAATAGACTTTGAAAGCCCGCCATTTTGGATTCTAAGCCAGACTTAAAACTTGGGCTTACTCCTGAATTCCTTAAAAAGAAAGTTACTGTCAGCTGATCATTGGAATTGACATTCGCATCATTTTTGAACCTCGCTTACTGTATGTAGTTGAGTAAGAATGAAATCTTGGATTTTAGTCTGTAGTAGCATATGATAGAATTCAGGATATATGGCTTTAATCTGAATAAGAACAGCTATTTAATTATTTTAGCAAGACATTCCATGTGGCTTTATAATACGTCTACCTCTAAGTCAGAATTAATATTTCAAAGTTTCAGGAGTAATTAGTGTTTATTTAGAGGTTTAAGAAATTTCAATTGCAACCAATGTCACCTGCAACATAGCCATACAATGACTTGTTCCATATTTGAGCCAACGGCCATACCATGCTAATATACCGGTTCTCGTTAGATCACCGAAGTCTCAAATATTATTGGGCGAGGTAAGTACTTGGGTGGGTGACCACCTGGGAACCCCGCGTGCGGTTTGCATTCCCAAATTTGGTACCTGAATGGCCGAGTGTCACAGCGCTCGGGAGCCGCCACCCAGGTTTCGGGTTCCGGCGATTGCCATGGATGCTGTAATGGTTCGGAATCCATTTTAAGCCGTAGGTCCTGTCCCCTATGACTGTAGGAATCACGGAGCCAAAAGTCAGACTTCTACCTTCGAGATTGGCCTCGCAACAGAAGCTGTTTTCCTTCCCCTTCAATCATAGTACGTATGGGCTCGTGGGCTTGCCAGCCAAGTGGGATAAGAAACAACAATTACAACATAAATATTTGTCACCTGTTTCCAAGCAAATAGGTCTTCC